>CAUYQG010062908.1:0-61011 GCA_963574415.1 Tarsius wallacei | reverse complement strand
GCTAATTTTTTGATTTATTGTAGAGATGAGGGCTCGCCAAATTGCCCAGGTGGGTCTTGAACCCGCAGGCTCAGGCAATTCACTCACCCCGGCCTCCCAAGGTGCGGAATTATAGGCTGAGCCACCGAGACTGGCTCTAATTTACTTTTAAATAAACTTTTCTTTCTTAATCTTTTGGTGTGTCACAATTCTTTGCATTTACTCGGATCTCTGGGTTCTCAGCGCAGCACCTAGGGCTTGCTGGATTTGGCTATGCTCCGCCTCTCTGCATCACTCCTTTTCCTTCTCCATCCATCCATTCTCACCCTGTCTGTACCCTAACACTTTCTTTTTATTTTATTTTTTTACATCTAGCAGTGAATCTGATTTACTAACTTAGAGGGCAAATTTTCATGATAAAGAAGACAGTGGAATCCTAGTACACATACTCTTTTTTTTGGACTTTATTTTCTTGTACATTTCAGATGCCCCACCTGAGGTATTTCTAAATGTAGGCCCATTTTTTCTTTTTATTTTTTTACTTAAAGCTAGTTAAGGCCTACCACATTAGATAAACTAGCTAATTAGGCAAACATAAGCTCATTAAAAACAGAAAGCTGATGGAATGTAGTAGGAATGCAGATTGAATTTGTTCAAAGCCTACCTGTTAGCTCGCCTCATCTTGCACTAGGAAGCATAAGATAGATTGCCTGGTGATTCCTTGCTGCCAATCAAAACTTCACTAGGGGTTAATTTTTACTTTTTATTTTTTTTATTTTTAGAAACTGGTTCTAGCTCTTTCGCCCAGGCTGGAGTACAGTGGTGTGATCATTCCTCACTACAGCCTTGAACCCCTGGACTGAAGCAATTCCCCTGCTTTAACTTCATAAGTAGCCTAGACTATAAGTACGAGCCACCACGTCCAGCTAATTTTTGTAAATGGGTTGATTTTTAGAGGTAAATAGAAAGTGATTTGAAAATGTCAGCTCTCTGTAAAGACAAGATGATGTCTATTCAGTGTTTTGCACTTTTCTATTAAGTTTTAGAAATGCTTTCTTGAGATTCTTTTCTGCATATTATTAAAACATATTCTTGTGTATATTATTTATAGGGGATGTTTCAGACTTTTAATTTTAAGATAATACACTTTGTTCCAAGGCTACCAAACAATGTATGTCTTTCAAAAGTTCCTTAATTCGAAAACTTTTATTTTTATAGTAGCCCTTTAAATTGATCATGCAAAAAATACCATAGATATGCTTATTGTATAAATGTCTAATAATTCAAATTTAGAAGAAGAGTAAGATTGATTTAAAGATGAGGAAAATGATGCTTTTAAGTTACAGGAAACTAAAAAAAAGATATGTGATAAATTAAGTGATTTAAGATTTTTAGTTCCTCAAGTTTCCATTTACTGGGTCAGAAACCAATTGTATCACTATCTTCTTTAATAGCTTTTCATTCCAATCCTTTAGTTGAATAGATCTATTTTTTAAAATAATTACCTACTCAACAATTCTGCTAGATAAAATATAAAGGCAAAAACCTCATCACTATAAAAAATCTTTAGCAATGGAATCATATACACAATTCCAGTAATTTCTCTAGTACAACATCTAATTATGTACATACCCATTATTTATTTCACAGAAGTGAATGTCGAGTTAATTAGGACTTTTATTAGGCTCTTCATCCACATAGACAATAAACTCTGGTCAGATTTGCTAGTAAACTGCAAGGTTATTCTACATGGAAGGCTGAATGTTTTCCAAGATTTTATTGTCTGAATTTGTTGTTGCTTCCATAGTGCAAATCGTAACCTTGCAATCTTGACGTCTTCAACATTTATGATGATGAAGATGATAAAGATGAGATGGAACCAATAAGTTCCAGGCAAGAACCTCTTTCTTCTCACCACAATCAGCCTTAGAAAGTGTGAAGACAAGCCCGGCGCAGTGGCCTACAATCCCTGCATTTTGGGTGGCCAAGGCAGGAGGATCACTGAAGCCCAGGTGTTCGAGACTAGCCTAGGGAACATAGTGAGATGTCGTCTCTACAAAAAATTAGCTGGGTCTGGTGTCATGCATCTGTAGTCTCAGCTACTCAGGAGGTGGAGGCAGAAGGATTGTCTGAGGATAGGTGGTCAAAGCTGCCGTGAGCCATGATCATGACACTGCCCTCCAGCTTGAGCGCCAGAGTGAGACCCAGACCAAAAAATATATATATAAGAAAGAGAGAATGATGACAAACCTTATTATGTCCTTTGTTTTTGTGTAGCAGGCATCATAAAACACCAAAAAATTCAAGGCCATGCTTTGTTCCCTGGAAACACGTAACTATATGGATCTGCACCTGGCCATCTGACATTTGCCTCTAAT
This sequence comes from Tarsius wallacei, assembly GCA_963574415.1. Taxonomy (NCBI): domain Eukaryota; kingdom Metazoa; phylum Chordata; class Mammalia; order Primates; family Tarsiidae; genus Tarsius; species Tarsius wallacei. The sequence continues at coordinate 58,654 of CAUYQG010062908.1, read as the reverse complement.
TCTGAAACTCTTCTATTGTATTCTTAAATCACATGATTTATTTTCAGTAATAACTCCTCTAGCTGGAAACTCTCTCCCATCATCATTTCTTTTGCTTTTTTGTTTCAAATGATACCTGGCATTCACCTAAGACCATGGTTTTTACCTGTAGTCCTTGGAGAACTAAACCAGAAAGTGAACAATTACCTGTTTTGTTCCAAATTTCTTTGGATTTATTATCCATCTATGTGACTACCCCCTCTTCCACATCATTACCTGAAAACATTTCTGCCCAGATTTTACTATCTGCTTTTGCTCTTTTTTTGCACTAGTTCATCTGCGTTTCTTTTCGTTAAGATTTGAACTCTTCACTCACTGAAACTGACTCCAACACTGATTATCTCATACTTTTTGTTAACATTAATATATACACAGATGATCTTTCAAGTTGTGGCAGGCATCAATGCTGCTACCAAATATTCTGATTGTTTCCTATTCAGGTAGAATTGTACTTCCTCTATCCCACAACCATAGCTCTGGCATGTGAGTTGTAAGTAAGAGTGAATTAAGTATCCTTTGACGCTGGGGCATTTGAGCATTAAATTAAGACCCTCCAGAACCAAGTGCAACCAGCAATCTTCTACTACCGCTGACCATAATGAACCTTAGCATGACCAAGAAATAAACTTGGATTGCTTTAAGCAGTTGAGTGTTATTTTTTTTTCCTGCAGTATAAACTGATCTTCTCTTAATTAAGATGCTTTGCATCCTCATAGCAAAAGACCAACCTTGGTTAAATCCTATTTTTCATTTACAACTATAAACATTCAACTGAACAAGGTAGGTAAACTTGCTGATTGGTCTAATTTTAAATGCAGAACTGCTAACAGTATGTGGCCCCTTAATGCAGCCCTGGAATTCAGTCATATTTTCCTAGTTTATTTAATCTCTCACAAGCAACTATTATATACTTTCTGCTCTAACTTCAGGTATCTATACTAAGCTAGATGGTAACCATAGTCCATGATCATTTTTTCTATCATGTTTAGTAAATATGTTTGGGATACAGAAATGTAAATGTTAAAACACACACTCCTTAGTCCAGTCTTTTATTTTCTATCTTGATACATTGTAGACATTGAAATAGCAATTATTTGTTGAGTACCTGCTAAGTTCCAGGCGATGTTACTTTTTTAAGAGTAATTGAGGAGCCCTAGAATAACTTAGAATGGCTGTATAATGTAAGGTGTGTAGTAAATGTATAGTAACCCCTCCCTAGGACTAGACACATAAAGTGTGTGCTATAGTGTTTCTTCTGAAGTGCTGTTACTATAAAATACCAAAGATAATGACTGCTTTACAAAATGTTTGCAGTGTTTGTACTTAGAACTTTGTTAAGTTTTTACTTGTCCCATAACAACCATGTTAAATAAAATAACCGGCTTCTTCTGCTTCTGCAACTGCGGCTGGCAGTGTGTGAATGTTAAGCAATAAGCCCCTCCCGGACATTCCTTTGCTTAAATTATGGTGGGCTCTGTGGTGCCAGCCACTCTTCTGGTGGACTCTGTGTTGTTTCGAACCTGCTTATATGCTTATCTAACATTCCAGAAGGCTTAACTAATTCCTCTCTGCCCATTTGGCCGTTGAAAGTCACTGAGCCCACGCCCCCGCAAATCATACACAAACCAACCAATCAGTACCTCTGTAACCGTGTTTATGCAATTCTATACAGTCCTATGTGAACAAGTTTGTAAGGCCACTCCACTCCCTCACAATTATGTATAAAAGCTGCCTGCTTTACTGGGTCGGGGCTCTCGTTCCATTGCCGCTGCGCCGGCTATGGACGTGAGCCCAGACTCGAGCCTGAATAAAGACCCTCAATAAAGACCCTCGTGTGCTTGCATCGGAGCTGGCTCTTTGGGTACAACATTAATATCTCATTTAATCTTCAAAACAATGTTATTATGTACTACTGCTATCCTTTTTTTCAGTTTAGACAGTGAAAAAATATGTTAAATATTTTACCTTAAATCACATAGACAACTAGTAGTAGTTGTGGGATTTGGACAAGGGTTGATTGTGGTTTCAAGAGACCATGGATCTAACCAACTACATACCTTGCCTTCCACAAAATTTTGGAAAACGTTTACACAGTTTGATTAAAAGCCAGGAAAAATAAGGAAGGTTATATTGCTTCCCGAGGTTTCAAAATTTTATGTTGATTTCTACTCAGGAAAAAAGATTTTCAAAGAGTTCATTTGGTAGTGGTAGTCCATGAGTTGGGGTTACAAAGAAAAAAGGATACACTGTACTGCATTACTCTTTTTTTTTTTTTTGAGTTGGAGTCTCACTCTGTCATCCAGACTGGAGTGCAGTGGCCGCTCCTGGCCACCACAGCCTCGACCTGCTGTTCTCTGGCGATCCTTCTGCCTCAGCCTTCCAAGTAGCTGGAACTACAGGCACACGCTACCACGCCTGGCTAATTTTTTGATTTATTGTAGAGGTGAGGCCTCGCCAAGTTGCCCAGGCGGGTCTTGAACCCGTGGGCTCAGGCAATCCACTCACCTCAGCCTCCCAAGATGTGGGATTACAGGCTGAGCCACCGAGCCCGGCTTGCATTACTCTTTATAGTCGATTAATTGTCATGAGGATGCCAATGACATTTTGAATAATGGTATCCCTCTTTTGGGATTTATATATAACTTGTTTGCTTCCATTTTGCCATTTTTTTTTTGACTTCAATCCATTTTTTTTAATTGTGAAAATTAAGGTAGTAGTTCTAAACAACAGTTATAGTGAGAGCTTAGTAGAATGATATACATGTCAGGGCCTATGCAACAAGTTGCCCTTTCTGGCCTATGGCTGCATTTGAAATGAACTGGTTATGCTGGCCAATGTGATTAGTCTGCTTCCTAAGGGTTACCAAATGTACTTCTGGTCAAGCACAATCTCCTTATTATTATCAAATGTATAAGATGTTTTAGTCATCGCCTCTAGATTTACAGTCACAGATCCCCATCAAATACAGGAAAGAGAGATTTTTATACCCACTTGATAAAATGGTGATGGGAATAGTGTTAGGGTACCGATGGACCGGGTGAGGGTGGAGAGGCGCAGTGCAGGGAGAAGCGCAGCACTGCCGGGGCTGGCAAGCCGGAGATGCGCCTGCAACCCAGAGATCTGAGTAGATGCAAAGAATTGCGACACACAGAGATGAGAGAAGAAAAGATTTATATAAGAAAAGTTCACTCGCCACAGACAGGAAGTGGGCCTACACTCTAAGTGAGTGTGGCATCATAGCCCTCCAGAGTCCTGGCTTAAATCCTTCTCTTGGAGATGTTGTACGTGATTGCAGTGACTGCTGTGACTTCCTTATCAACTACCTGTAGATGTCTTGGAGAACCTGTGACACAGAGACCCATTAATGTTCGCCCACATTATCATAGTCCCTAGAGAAGGGCGTGACAAGGATTCTAATGCTCCTGCACCTTCCCAAACGACATTCCTTAGACCTAATGGACCTTATCTCCTAGGCATTCGCAGTAGGTAGGTTTGGGGGGATCCTTGACTTCCCTGTAGATAGGGCCTAATTTCCTGGAAGATAGAATCCCACCTGCTCCCCCTCTGAGTGGTCATAGCTTTTATAATTATAAGTTTCATGACTTTTATAATCCTTGCCCAATGCATGATGTGTTAAGCCTTGTAAATTCCCTTTACTCTAGGCAAGCTTGATTGCCACTATGAGATACCTCAGATACCTGGAAGTCTGTTTCTGAAAAGACAAAACTGGTAAAGTTAATTATACCTAAAGTGTGCATTTCTCCAAAAGCACAGCTTCTATTTTCTCATCATTGTGTCAGGAGTTAAGAACAAGATGAAAAATGGCTTCCCACTCTCGGTCTGTCCTTTCAAATAGAATGCCACAAAATGCAGATTACAGGAACAGAAAAAAGAATTGCCTGAGAGAAGAATATGCCTATTAATGAGAAAAACCCCTGGTGTGATGAGCCAGACCCAGCAGGGGGCCCACATGCTGGAATGGAGCAGCTGTTCTGGATAAAGTGGAGGTTGTTTATTAACCTGTCAACATTCTCATCTTACCATCCTGGAAAGACAGTTCTGTAGAACCTGTGCAACTTCATGGTAAATACGGTACCACTAGAAGGCCAAGGAATTCTGCTTTCTAATCTTTTTTCTACATGAGTCAGGCGTAATAAAGGGAATCTATTTTTCTATGTGGCAGAGAGAGAAGTGAAACTCGGGGATACAGACGGCAAAGATGGAGATGAGTTCAACGCAGTTACTATGGAATGATTAATTTCACTGTGTTTGTCAAATATCAAGTACAGTACAGTGACTCTGAATATAAATATATATATATATATATATATATATATATATATGAAAAAGAAAAGGAGAATCACTCTTCACACAGCAGATTCCTGTGGGAGAATTGATGCATAATAGAAGCAACCAGACAGAGTCAATAGCATGGTAAGAGAACAATTAGGTCAAAGATCTACAGGTCACCAGGCAGTCAGATTTTTGTGAGAAACTTATACTTTGGGGATTCCTAGTGAAGTAATGACTGAGGCCTTTAATTTTGGTGGGTGGTGTTCAGTGACACAAGAATATTGGAGCAAACCATTAAAGTGCCTTTTCCATGGTCCTTAAGTTAATAGGTTTTAAGGCACATTTGATTACACCAAGTAAAATATCTTGTAAACACAGGTGATCAAGAAATATTGACTCCTTCCTTAACAATTCTGTAATCCAGCCTATATAAGTAAAAAGTGGTTATAATGTAAAAATTTTTATTAAACATGAGTTATACTCTATGGAGCTATATTTTAGGAGGTGAGAATTAAAAATAAATTTTGCCTGTTTAATGTATGCTCTACTTTTTTCTCCACTGAAAGCCAGAGTTCCATTTAACTAACCAAACTGGTTGAATTGTCAAAATTGCTTTCTGAACTCTGCTTGCTTGTAGTTAGTCCAAATATGATAAAATTGCCAACATTCTACCTTCTATTGTAGCAAGTAGGCTTGTCCTAGAAAGTAAATTTAAGGATTATTATATTTTTCCATTACTGGCTGTTTGTGAAAACCTTTCTACATTGTCAAAATAAAGACTTTATTGAAAGCAAGTAAAATAGAAAGGGAATAAAAAAATAAAATTGATGGATTAGCTCAGTATTTTCCAGCAGAAATTTTTAATTCTCCTGTGTTTGATAGTTTCTTATCTCAGTGAACTATACCTCTAGTTTTCATCAGTTACCTCAGGGGCACTTCTCTACAAATACTTTCAATTCTATAGACTCTTCTGGCAGACCTCCCTGTTACCTTTGGTTCTTTATCTCTGGATTCTATCAGAAGCTTTCAAGAGAACTGTTTTGCCGCCAACTCTGGAAACCTGAGCACTAGACTATTTCAGATCTTTCTTCTGTGAAATAACGAGGAATCCCAAGATACCTATTTTAAAAGCAAATAACATTTTGTAAAGGAAGAAAAGTCTCTTTGATTCACTCATGATAAGAGAATTTTGTAAGATTTACTTCCATTGTATTCTTTTGCAAAATTTCTAGGGATGTGTGTGTATGTGTGTGTGTGTGTGTTTGTATTTCAAATTCTGCGATATTGATCATTGTTGCTAAATTTTTAAAGACAATATTTTCTACTATGACAAATGAGTAGCATTTCAGAAAAATGTACGTTTCTGTTAGACAAGGATTCTTTTTTTTTCTTTTAATTTTTTTTTAAAGATATGGGGTACATTTCAGAGTCAGGTATATAAATGTTCATTATGCAGGTACCCTAGACAAGGTTTCTTAAACTGATGTCCCAAATCTTGCAAGAGTTTTATGAAATATCTACTTCTATTATGTATCAAAAATAGTTTTATGAGTAGAATATAGGTAAACCTTTTTAATGCACTTAGCTTTATTGCACTTTGCAGACAATGTGGGGCTTTTTTTTCTTTTATCTTTCTTTTTTTCTGTTTTTTTCTTCTGTATTTTGTTACAAGTTGACAGTTTGTGGCAATTCTGTATCAATTGAATCTATTGATGTCACTTTTTCTACAGCACACATGCTCACTTTATGTCTCTGTGTTACATTTTGATAATTCCTGCAATCTTTTAAACTTTTTTCATTTTGTTTATACCTGTGAAGGTGGTCTGTAAACAGTGAAATTTGAAATTATTATTATGATGAGAGATTTTCATGAACTGTGCCAATGAAAGATGACACATTCAATTGATAAATGTTGTGTGAATGCTGAGTGCTCCACTAACTGGCTACTTTTGTGGTCTGGATAAAATATTAAACCAGCTACAACATCCCTTTAAGCCAAAACCTAATTAATCTAGAGCAAAACCCCAACTCTCTTCAATTCTATGGATGTTGAGATAGGTGAAGAAATTGCAGAAGAAAAGTCTGAAGCTAACAGGAATTGGTTCATGAAGTTTAAGTAAAGAAGCTGTCTCCAAAACATAAAAATGCAAAATGAAGATACAAGTGCTGATATACAACATACAGCAAGTTATCCAGAAGATCTAGCTAAGAAAATTGATGGAGGTGGCTACACTAAACAACAGGTTTTCAATGTAGATGAGATGGTCTTCTATTGGAGAATGGTGCCATCTAGGATCTTTGTGGCTGAAAAGGGGAAATTAAAGCCTAACTTCAAAGCTTCAGGGGTTAATATAGTCCATGACTTTCAATTGAAGCCAATACTCATTGAACATTTCAAAAATCCTGTGGCCTAAGAATTGTGCTTAATCTACTTTTCTTGTATTCTAGAAATGAAACAACAAAGTCTGAATGACAGCAAATTTGTAAAATATTACTTCTCATTGATAATACACCTGGTCACTGAAGAGCTTGATGAAGATGTACAAAGAGATGTTGTTTTCATGTCTGCTAACACAATATCCATTCTGCAGCCCATGGACCAAAGAGTAATTTCAACTTTCAAGTCTTATTATTTAAGAAATACATTTCATAAGATTGTTACTGTCATAGACACTGATTCCTAGGATGAATCTGGGCAAAGTCAATTGAAAACCTGGAAAATATTCATCTTTCTAGACACAATAGGAACATATGTGATATATGAGAAGAGGTGAAAACACCAACATTCACAGAAGTTTGGAAGAAATTGATTCTAACCTTAATGGATGACTTTGAGGGTTCAACATTTCAGTAGAAAAATTAACTGCAGGTGAGGTAGAAATAACAAGAGACCTAGAATTAGAAGATGAGACTTAAGATGTGACTGAATTGCTACAACTTCATGATAAAACTTAAGCAGATAAGAAGTTGCTTTTTATGGATGAGCAAAGAAAGAAATTTCTTGAGATGAAATCTATTCATGGTGAATAGATTCTACTACTACCTCTGTGGGTAAAATGCTATCAAACAACATTGAACACTACAGAGAAATATTTCCTGAAGTGTGATTTATCTGACAAACTTCAATGTTGTCTTATTTTAAGAAATTGCCACAGCCACTCCTACCTTCAGCAAATACCAACTTGAGAAACCAACAGCCATATACATTGAGGCAAGACACCACAAGCAAAAAGTTTATGACTTACAGAAGACTATGTTCACTAGCATTTTTTAGAAATAAAGTATTTTAAATGAAAGTATGTACAAGTTTTTAGATATAATGCCATTGTGTACACTAGACTACAGTGTAGTGTATACATGCTTTTATTTGTACTAGGAAAAAAAAATTGTGTGACTCATTTTATTGCAATATTTTCTTTATTGAGGTGGTCCTGCAATATCTCTGGGGCATGGCTATGCCTGTATGAGTTCGTAAGCTCAGATGTAAACAAAATAAAAATGTTACACATTTGTTTCCTCTAGCCTTCAAATGACATTTAAAATAGATATGTGTGTGTGTGTGTGTGTGCGTCTGTGTGTGTGTGTGTACATTTTTAATTCTAAGTGGGGATGAAAAATCACAGCAGTATTTGGAGTACTATGTTACCAATAAAAATTATACATATTAACCCATTTATAACCCATTAGAGATGTTGTGTTTTTGCTTAATTTTATATTCATCACTACTTTGCAATCGTAATTATGAGACTGCTCTTTGCTAAACATATTAACGTGTTTAATAATGAATCACTTATATTAGTATACCATAAAATTTATAAGCTATCTTATATGTTTACTTTGATATATTTGTGTTTTTTATACTAAATATTTTACTTTAAGCATTTTAAAATATTCTGAAATGGGTACTAATGGTGTCTGACAACTGCCAAAAGGGTTCATACAAACGAATTTAAAGAACATGCAGTGTAAAACTTTAGAAGTTTAAGAAGTCTTAGAGACTTCATATTCTTAGTAAATTACAGTGATAATAAATATTTTTATTCTTATGGTGCCTCTAATTAAGAAATTTTTTTCAAATATTATTGTTCATTCAACAAATATTCATTGAGCATCTGTCATTTGCATAGCATTATTCTAGGAACTAGAAAAAAAATGGAGTAAAGAGATACAAATGGACAATATTTGTTTTTTACATTATGGATTTTATATTTTAGTAGAAGAGACAAGGATAAACGAAATTTACAAACAAATAATATAATAAACTTAATGGAGTCACACTAATTTATTCCAAAACTTACAAAACTGTGATATATTAAGACAGTATAGTATTGACAAAAAAATTGAAGTCAGGCCGGGCTCGGTGGCTCAGCCCGGAATCCTAGCACTTTTGGAGGCCAAGGTGAATGGATTGCCTGAGCCCACAGGTTTGAGACCCACCCTGGCAACTTGACGAGACCTCGTCTCTTCAATAAATCAAAAAGTTAGCTGGGCATGGTAGCACACACCTGTAGTTCCAGCTACTTGGAAGGCTGAGGCGGAAGGATCGCCAGAGCCCAGCAGGTAGAGGCTGCGGTGGCCAGGAGCGTGCCACTGCACTCCAGTCTGGGCGACACAGTGAGACTCAAACTCAAAAAAAAAAAAAAAATCCTGAAGTCATAAACAAGGGAACACAACAAGAATTCCAGAAACAAATGGTGCAAATGATTTTGAACAAAGATGCAAAGGCAGTTCAAATGGAGATGCAATATTCTTTTCAACAGAGGGTGTCAGGACAATTTGACATCCATATGCAAAAACAAAAACAAAAACAAAAGGACATTGACTTGGTGTATATTTTTTATGGAAATCTTTACATTTCTTATAAACATTGTATGCAAGATTTTAGTCTTTCACCATAACTTATGATGCTATTTTATATTTTTGGTAGATAATCTTGTTTTTTTTTTTTATTAGGGTAATTCTGACTTCATAAAATAAGTTGGATAATACTCTCTTTGTTTATATTTTCTGTAGAAATTTGGAAAGCATTATTTCTTCCTTAAAATATGGTGAGATATGCTAGTGACAACATTTGTGTCAGGAATTTTCTTTGCTGAAAATATTTTAATAATTCAATTTCTTTCATAGATTTAGAATTAAGTATATATATTTCTTCTTGAGTGAGCTTTGGTAATTTATATCTTTCAATAAATTTGCTATTCAATGTTAATTCTCAAATTTGGGAGCATTAATTTTTTTCTATTAGTCTATTACGATACTTTTAATGTCTTGAAAACTGTAGTAATGACCACTCTTTTATTCCTGATATTGTCATTTGTATATTCCCTCGTTTTCTTCTCTCATCTAGAGGATTATCAATTTTATTTATCTTTTTTAATAACCAGATTTTGTTTTCATTTTTCTCTGCTATTTTTCTTTTACAAAGTTAATTTAGTTTTTCCTCTATTACTAATTATTGTGCCTTTCTACTTTGTTTTAGTTTAACTTTCTCTTCATTTTCAAGTTTAAGAAGGTGAGCATTTAAAACTTTTATTTGAGAACTCTCTTCTACTGTAAAATTCTAAAGTTATAAATTTTTCTCTAAACACAAATTTAGTATAGCATTTGATATGTTATTTTCACTCCTATTCAAGTAAAATACTTTTTAATGCCCCTGGTGTCTTCCTTTTTTTTTTTTTTTTTGCCAAAAATGTCATTTAAAACTTGATTGCTCAACTTATAGATTTTGGAATTTTTTTTCTCAAAATTTTTGGTTTAATTATAGTTAGAATAGTATGCACTTTAAATTTACTTATTTTGAAATTTTGAAGTTTTTTGGTTTGGCTGAGAGCATCATCTATCTTGGTAATTATCATCTGTATACATACAAAGAATATATAGTCTGGTGTTTTAATGAGTGTAATATAAATGTTAATTAGGTCAATTGCTTGAGAACATTGCTCTGATCTTTTCTGTTCTTACTGATATTCTGTTTATTTGGTATATCATTTACTAAGGAAGGAGTGCTCAAATTTTTATAAATAATTGTGCATTTTTCTATTTCTAATTTCAGTTCTGTTAGTTTATGTATTTTAAATCTTTTCATTTATGAGTTAACCTCTTTATCTTGGTGTAATGTCACTATTCATGGTTAGTAACATTTCTTGTTCAGATGTAAAGCTTTTCAGTTACTAATTTTGTCTTTCCAGCATTCTTTTGTTTGGTTCTTATTTATTTGTTTATTCTTATGCATATATATATATCTTTGTATTTAATGAGGCTTTCTTTGTCTGACTTGATGACCTCTGTCTTTTAATCATTGTATTTAGATAATTTATATTTAATGTAATTATTGTGGTTGAATTTAAATCTACTACCTTACTAATTTCTTTCTATTTATTCTGTTCTTCTTTCCTTCCTTGACCTATATTTTAACAATTTTTTTCTCACTTGTGAGTTGTCCCTGTGTGTTAATTTTTTCATTAAATTTTATCTTCACTATTCCCTAATTATTTGCATACATACATTTTCTTTGTAAAAACAAATTAGTGGTTTCCTTAGAGTGTATGCCATTTTTAATACAGTACAGTCTTTCTTATGTCATGTTACCTTTATTGTAACAACCTAACAGATCTATACTTCTAATCCCTCTCTCCCAATAGTTTGTGCAATCATATTCATGTATTTTAATTGTTCCAGTGTTATAAAACCATAGAATATACAACCATTTTCCTTTAGAACATCAACTTTATTTCAACAAGATTTCTCAGTATTGGCACTATTTACATTCTGGATCACGTAATTATTTGGTGTTGGGAGTTGTCCTGTGTTATTATATGTTTAGAAGCATTTCTTCTCTGTACCTATTAGGTTTTAGTAGTACTTATAGTTCTCTAATATAGAAATAAATGTCTTCAGAAGTTGCCAAATATTCCTTAAAAAGTAAAATTGTCCCCGCTTGAGAATCTCCGCTGTAGAGTCATTGAACATAATAAAAGCAAGTATTTTTATATACTTTTATTGCAACAATTTTCAAAGACATTTTTTGGTATGCCTTTTCATCTGCTGTTATGCTTTTCCATTCCATTCTTTCTCTGTCTTCTTTGAAATACAAATTACATATATGTAACACTGTATGTTCTTGTCTCACGGTTCTTTTACTTTAGATATTATTTTTGTGTGTGTGTTTTACTTTGTGTGATTTAGATTGCTTTGGCTTTCAGTTAAAGTAATTTTATTTTTGGTAGTATTGATGTATGCCTGTGTATACTGTGTATGTATTTTCCACCTAGCATCTCCATTTTGTCTATTCTTATAACATTTATTTCTCAGTTGACATCTTCCACATATTTTTTCATGCTTTACTTATTTTTTTTTTTTTTTTTTTTTTTGAGTTGGAGTCTCACTCTGTCGCCCAGATTGGAGTGCAGTGGCCGCTCTCGACCTGCTGGGCTCCAGCGATCCTTCCGCCTCAGCCTTCCAAGTAGCTGGAACTACAGGCGTGCACTACCACGCCCGGCTAATTTTTTGATTTATTGTAGAGATGAGGTCTTGCTTGCCCAGGTGAGTGTCGAACCCGTGGGCTCAGGCAATGCACTCACCTCAGCCTCCCAAAGGCGCGGGATTACAGGTTGAGCCACCAAGCCCAGCTCATGCTTCGCTTATTAATTTACCATATTAATTATAGTTATTTTAAGTTGTCTTTCTGTAAATTCTAATATGGAATCATCTCTGAGTCTGATTGTACTTATTGTTTGTCTGTTAGTAATATTTTTTCCTTGCTTCCTTTGTGTGTTTCATATTTAGTGATTGAATGTTGAACATGATATGTAAAATAATAAAAATTTAGTATTGGTTAAAAAAACTTAAACAATATTTTTAAAATTGTTGTTTAAGTGGGAGTGATGTTCTTTTCAGCTTTCTACATCTTAGCCAGATGTGAAACCAGAAAACCATTTTGAGCATAGTAGCAATATAATTTGATTTACATCTTTGTTAAAAGATAACACTGCTTTATGAAAACTGTCAAGTATAACCTGAAGACATCAATCAGCAGGAAACTGCAATAGTTCAGACAATGGTTAAGCGTGTGAAAAGTTATCAAGTTCATGACATAATTCAAAGATAAACAGGATTTTTCTCATGGGTTAATGTATGTTGTGAGGGAAGGGCATAAAACATTTCTGGGTAAATGTCCCAAGCAACTATTAGATTGTGGGGACACTTGGTGAAATATAAAATACTGGATAAGTCTTTCCCATGAGAAAGCAGAGAAGGTGAATGAAGCATTCATTCATTTATGCATCAAATAATTGTTACCATTCTATTTTTTTGATACCTTAGGGGGCCCTATAAGTGAATAAAAAATGTGGTTTCTATCCTTGAATCACAAGGAATATAAGACTATAGACAGGAAAATAGCAATTTAGTCTGACAAATTATAGGACAAATGAGATTCAGTACATTATGAGAAAACTCAAGAGAAACATCAATTTTACTTGACTTTATAAGATGTGAGAAATATAACTAAAAACACAAAATTAAAAATATTAACTCAAACACTTAAAATTTAAAACATAAAGCAGATTAAAAATGACATTTCTCTACTTCATTTTTAAATATCTCCTGATTGTCTGGGATTTATGTATCTTAGTATTAATACACAACTGTCTTTTTACACACTTCATTTCTCCAAAATTATTTTCCCTCTATCTCTTCTGCACTTTTTTTTATATGTTTTTTTTGTTTTTTTTTTCCTGGCAGAAGTGGCTTCCCCTCCCACATTCTCAATTTGAGAGACCATCTGGTAAAATCCTACTCAACCTTAAATAATCAACTCAATTATGACCTTCTCACAGAAGCTATCTTGCAACACTGCAGAAAGAGTTGGCATGCTCTCACTTCTGTCATCAATTATTTTATGTAGTCCTTTCTTCTTTGCATTTTACTTGTTCACTTTCTACTTTAGAATCTGAGATCCTTGAATTTTAAACTCATAGCAGAGTTTTCAGTGCATATTAAATGGTTTATAGATGTTTCTAAAGTAAATAAAGGCATGAATGAATAAGTCCAGATCTGAAAAAAATACATTTTTGGACTATTGCTTGAAGAAAATAAATTTACATCTAAGCATTTTCTTATTCTTATAAATAAATTTATCTTTGACAACAGCTAATCTTAGATTACTTAGAATGTAAAGAGACTTCCATAGAAGTATTTACTTTGACATATTTGACACAATCAGGATTGCTTTAAAGAAATCCCACCATGTCACCTGTGTAAATGTGCTTGTATATGTGTTGCCAGAAAAGATGATGATGGTGAGTAGGTAAAATAAGTTTGGGAGGAAAGGACAGGAAAATAAGGAACATGAAACTGACTGATTTTTTTGAGGGAAGTACTATATCTTGATCATTTTTTTATCCCCAGAGTCTGACAGAGGAAATAGTCAAAGATAAATGATAGTCAAAGAAGATATTATTGACTTTCACATCTCTTGGTACTTCCAAGCCAAAATATTCTCTTTCCATTATCTATCAAACTGCAATATTCTTTATATATTGTCAGGATAATAAGAAACTATATAGAGAAGTACAAATCACTTTTATAGCAACAATACATTTATCTATTAGAATATCATAGATATTAAATTATGCTAATTATTTGTAATCTTATAAATAAGACTATACCTGCTTTATTAGTTAAATATGGAAAATGTGTCACCATCTTCTCATTCTACCTAATTCACAGTATCCAAATAGAATATTATTAAAGAAAATCTTATACTATTTTAACATGCAAAAATTATGCATAAATGTCCTAAAGCAAGATTCCATAGAAAATTTAAACCGTTGAGTAAAAGAATACGTGTGTGCGCGTGCGCGCATGCGCACATACATTTGGGGACGCTCTAACATCCTTCACAAATGGATATGTGGATACATTTGTGTATGCCTATGTACACAAATATGTTTATAAGTATATTCATTATCAAGGACAAATTCTTGCATGATAAAGAGATTCAAAATTTAAACATTATTTTCTAAAATATTTTAAGAATTTTTTTATGCAGATATAACTAATTGTTAAATCAAATCAAGCCTAAGGGGGCAGAAAACCTGCCACATTTTTCTTTTGTCATCTCTCTGGTAGCTGCCAAGCTGAGAAGGAAAATGTTTCTATCAATCACTGGGCAACTGTAGTGTTATATCTTCCTAAAAAAAAAAAATGACATTTTTCTTTGACAATTGCTTCTTTCAATTATTTTAAACTTGCATCTTATAAAATTAGTTGTAAAACAGGAATTACAAAGTATTATATAATTACCTTGCAGACTCTAATTTTATATACGTGAAAATTTAAGTTTGAAGGCCAGTTGTATCATGTGAACACCTCCATCGCAATGAAACAAAATAGAAACTTTACAAATTTTTACTGAGCAAGTTTTTCAATATTTATTTAATGTCCAGAGTTCCCTATATGGTTTCTGCCAATACTGGTTATTTTCAGTGTCAGGTAGAAAAGAGGTCTTCAGAAAATTTCAGTAATGTTTTGCTTTGATTACTTTGGGAAAAAAATATGGTATGCCTGCATGTGTGTGCAAGATAGAATAAGAAAGAGATAGAGAGACAGAGAGAGAGAGAGAGAGAGTGGATATGGTATAGGGCTCAGCTCAAGAATCCATCTGTAACAGACCAACTTTTAAAATGTATATACATTTTCAAGTTCTACAAAGTATCCAAGTTTGCCAAATTTTTATACTTATAATGAGTCATAACTTATAGTAGGGGACAGATTGTTGCAGTCTCTCTTCTGTGTGTGTATGTGAGTATATGTGTGTTTGCGTGTCTTTGCATGTGTGCGTGTGTGGGTGTGGGTGTACTAAAATGGGACAGTTTTCCCTGGTTAAAAAGAAAGAACACAAATGGCAATTAGCTGTGCAATTCAAGTAAATATATTATAGTTTCCTGTCTTATCAAATTTGTCATTACCTTTTAGTTTGGGAAAGGAATAAAGGGAGACTAAAAATTTAGTAAAATTTGATTACCTTAGAAAAAAATTACATTAGATATCCATTATTTAAAAAGAAATGTTATCTTTAATCTGCGTATGTGCATTATTTATGTGTGCCTTGTATATTATTTTTGCTGTAGCTATAGCTTTTCATTATATTGACACATAATTTGACTGTATTTGAATATATGGGAAAAAATATGCTATAGAAGGATTATGTATGTATTTATTTAAAATCATCATCAACCACAAAATCTTCAGGGAAATGTGGTTTCTACAGGGCATTAACCTTGTTCAAGGTGTTATGTTGCATGATAAATTTTGTCCCTTTGCTGAACTGAACTGCTGTTGAAATACCATTTTCATGAGTCTCAATTTTTCAAACTTATGCAGGTGCCATACCGCATGAGAATATCCACATTTAGTATGCGAACTGGAATTGGCAAAGGATGATGGCTGTTCTCCTGCTAACTTTAAATAAGTCATGTCACAAATTGCATGTAAGACTTATAAAATATTAACATTGGGAGACATTGAAACTAACCTGTATTACTATTAACCTGGGAAACAATCTTCCAGACACATAGCTAAAGTCACTAAAACAAATACTAAAAGAGTTTTACTTTTAAAATTAGGGTTTTTATTTTTTTTTCCTTTTGGCACCTTTGAGCTCCTTGTAGATCTTGAATGCTTGGCCTTTGTCAGATTTACTGTTGACAAATATTTTTTCCCGTTCTGTGCACTGTCTCCCCACTCTTTTGATGGTTTCACTTGCTTTGCAGAAGCTTTTCAGTTTGATGAGGTCTCATTTGTCTATTTTATCTTATATGACATTCGCTTTTGGAGACTTGATCAGGAATTGGTTGCCTATTCCAATTTTCATAAGGATGCTTTCTACATTTTCTTTTTGGATTCTTATAGTTTGAGATTCACATTTAGGTCTTTGATCAACTTAGAGTTGATTTTTATGTATGGTGATATGTAGGGATCCTGTTTCAGTCTCTTGCATGTGGTCAGCCAGTTTTCCCAGCACTTACTGAATAAGTTCTCTGCCCAGTGGTTGTTGGTGGAGGCTTTGTCGAAGATAAGTTGGTTGAGATATTGAGGTTTTGCTTCTAGAAACTATATTCTTTTCCATTGGTCTATATTCCTGTTCTTGTACCAATACCTAACTGTTTTGATCATCGTCGCTTGATAGTATTAAAAAATGGCAAAACGTATGAATAGACATTTCTCAGAAGAAGACATATGAGCAGCCAACAGATACATGAAAAAATGCTCAGCCACACTAATCATCAAAGAAATGCAAATTAAAACCACACTGAGATACAACCTAACTCCAGTTAGAGTCATCAATAACCCCAAAAAACAACAGAAGCTGGAGAGGATGTGGGGAAAAAGGACCTCTTCTACACTGTTGATGGGAGTATAAACTAGTACAACCTCTGTGGAAAGCAATGTGGCGATTTCTAAAAGTTCTAAAAATTGACCTTCCATATGACCCAGCAATCAAATCACCCTACAAAAAAGATACCTGCATATGCCTGTTTATTGCAGCATTATTCACAATAGCAAAAACATGCAACCAACTGTGCTCCCCATCAAAAGTGGACTGATTAACGAAAGTGTGGTACATTTGCATGATGGAATATTTTGCAGCCATAAGGAAAAACAAAATTATGCACTTTGCAACAACTTGGATGGAATTAGAGTCTATAATACTCAGTGATTTATCACAGAAGCAAAGATCTGAGTACCACATGCACTCACTTATTAGCAGACTCTGAACATTTATCATAATACTATATGAAAGGAATTGACAGTAGTGGGACACTACCAGGGAAGGGGAGTGGGGCACATAACACCAATAAGGGTACCAAGCTTTACCTGTACGATGACCACTTATGTAGTTAGCCTTGAATTTTGCCCCACATCTTAAAAATAAAAAAGTAAAATAGGTTTATTAAATATTTCCCAAAGTTTATCTGCATATCTAAAAACTGACTTAAAGAGGAAAAAATGTTGGGAGCTTTTTTACCCCAAGAACTCCTCCAGTCCTGTGCTTCCTGTTACAATAAACAGGCAAACCTTGAAACATAATAAATCAACAATGAAAAGGGTGTAGAAAACACACATTATGAACCTTATTTTCAGGCTTATGTCCTTCCTTTTCTTTGTCCAAGTTTTGAAGCTTATTTTTTTAACACATTAATTAATGATACTTGAACAAAAATCGGTTGTGTTCATGATAGTGTAGCTATCTACTTGATGGAGATGCAGACCATAGTTTAAAAAATTGGTTTAGGGAATAAATCATACAGTGTCAATTAGTTGTTTCTATTTTTGTTTGTTGCTTTTCTATAATGAAAAGGTAAGTTGTCAAGCAAAGGTGGAGAAATATAAAAACCTAATTTATTATTTAGACTCACTCTGCATTCTTTACTAATTAGTAGGCAAAGGAGGAAATAAGCGAAGAAATGAGAACAGAATATGTGAAGATATAGAGAACAACAGTATTTTATTGACTACATCAAAATGCACATGCACACATGCTTGAGAAAGAGAGAGGAACTTTGTTTAGTGTCAGTCTTATAAGTTAAACCATAATCAATTTAGCTTATTAACAGATGTTGTAAAAAATAGCAGAGAGATGGAAGATAGATATGTAGGTATGTAGGTAGGTAGGTAGGTAGATGGATGAGAGATGAAAGAGAGAGAGAGAGAGAGAGAGAGAGATGATAGAGTGGGCAATGTAAACACCTTGCATTTAATATTAATTTATTGATAACTTACTATATTTTTAATACTAGGATCACAATAACAAGATTGGAAAACAAGATACAGTCTCTGTCTTCAAAAAAACATAATATTGTCAGATAGGTAAGTAGCCTTTACAAGTGTTAGATAGATTATGTGAGATTCTAGAACTTTGAACTTTATCTTGAGAGCAAAGCATAGTCACCAGCTTTTATGAACAGGATTTGAATATTGATATTGATATGGTTGATGTATTAGAAAACAAAATCTATGAACTTTGATTTTCAAATGTGAAGGCCATTTTGCAAATCATATTTTACTAAAGTGTTCTAATACAACTGATACTGCCAGTCATTTCCTCTTTGAAATTCTCTTCTCTCTTGACTTTGATTCCCAGGATTCTGTTGATTCACCACAAATCTGACTGATATTTCTTCCTCTGTGTGCTTATTGTTTTCTTTAAAATGTTGATTTTTTTTTTACAATATTTTTTGCAGTGTTGGTAGCCATAACATTCTGCTCTCAATGAAAGGCTCTTATTATTCAATCTGCTTTCCCGAAGTGACAAACAAATTTATTTTTATTCCAATACTTGCTAGGTGCTGATAGTTCTCAACTATGTCTCTGGCCTCTTTCATCTAAGCTTAGACCCACATATAAAACTGTGCATGCATATCTACACTTGGATATCATATAAAAATAACTATGCTCAATATGGGATTTCTTTCTCCTTAGACAGTGGTCATTCTTTATATATCTACCACACACTGGTTTATTCTTCTTAACAGCTCCTTGGCTTTATTTTGTAGAACTATCTCTCTCTCATTTGAGTGCTTTCTCTATGGACTCAAAGTCTTTAGAAAATATGAAGGTTGTTTATGGTAGGTCTCTTCTTTTACCATAATGTGTGACATAAAGAGGAGCACATTTCTGAAATGCAATTGGATTTTCTCCCCAGAAACTTTTCATTTTGAATGTCATGATACAAGTACTGAAAACTTGAAATCCATTTATTTCAATCCTTCTTGGGTAATTGAGTAGTTCTTGCTGCCTCGGTTCTTTTCCAGGATGTTCTTATTTTCATTGCTACTATTCTAACTATGCCCAGTTTGATATCTTCTTGTATTAGTTATTTTTTGATGTGAAGCGAATTATCTAAAAATGGAACAGTTTAAAATGACAAATGTTTATTTTCTCTTATACTTTCTGTGACTCAAGGATCTGGGAGTGGTTTAGCTGGGTGCCTGCAAACTAAATTTTCTGAGATTGCAATCATACTATCAGTGGCACTACAGCCATTGCTTCAACTGGGGCAGGTAAGCTCCCCATGTGGTTGTAGACAGGTCTCAATGTTTGTTTCCAAGCTTACTATGTGGGCCTTTCCACAAGGCTTTCTTAAAATGTGGCAGCTGATTTATACCAAGGTAAGTGATCTATGTGGGGGAGAGAGAGAGAGAGCTTCATGATGGAAACCACAGTGTTCTTACAAACTAATTCCTGAAGTGATATCCCATTACCCCTCTGTATTCTATTCATTAGAAGTAGGTCAATAAATTCAGCCTACGCTCAATTGGAGGGGATTATACTAGGCTGTGAATCTCAGCAGGGAGATCATTGGGGAATACCTCAGAGGCTGCCTACTATATTTGCCAACACATTTCCTTTCTACTTAAGGTAGCCAGGATTGTCTTCTATTGTTTGTAGTCTTACAACTCCAGCTGATACATTATGTTTATTGTTTTGTGCCATATGATCCACCCAGGAACTCAGGATGCAAAGTATGGATTAATGTTTACCACCTCACTCCCCCTAACTCCCCACAACAAATCTTTTTATATTCCAATCCAGTCATTCCTTCAGTTTCCAGAATCACTTTAGTTGAGAAGAATTTCCATGACTGTACTTGTCTCCCTTGTTATCTTAATCTTTTTGTCTCTAAAATGTATGCACTTGCTTTCAATTTCTTGAACACTTTCAGCTGTGTTGTTTTTGGTGGTTGCTGTTATGGTTCCTGTGTTTTTCTCAGCCTGAAAGCCCCTTTCCCTCCATCCCTGCATTCCCACACTTGATAGTTTTCCTAGTTCATCCTTTTAGACTCTGCTTGGTCATCACCTTACCTAGAAAACCACTTCTTATTTCCCAAGTTTGGGTAGAACATTTTTTTTTTTTGAAAGCAGGATTTAATGAGAAGACAGAAAAGCTCCCACAGTGAGAGGTGAACGGAGGGCGTTGCCTGGGTAGAGCGTTTTTATTGTGAACCTACAATGCTGTGTGAATCTCTGTTATTGCACTTTTCATGGGTTATTATAATCTGATCTGTGTCTGTCTTCCCTATAAGATGGTAGGACTGTAGATATAAACTCTGGTTTTGTATTCATTTGGGATCTTCATGTCTTGCACATGCCTCTTATTATGATTCATATTATTATTCTTGAAATATAATAAACTGTAAAAAATTTTATATTGGCCATTGCCTTTCTAGAATCTGGTGTGGCCATGTACACTTCGATCTATGTCCATCGCCATGTTTCCTAAGCTTTGACACCCCCCCCCACTCCTTTCCTGTAGAGGTGAATCTCAGTATCTCTCTCTCATTTACTTTCTAAATAAATTATGTTTTCTAACAACTTCTGTGCAAATCTTTGCATCTTCTATAAGGCACCCATATACCCAGCGAGGATCTGACCTAACATTCTGGAGGCTCCTCTGGGAGTAGGAAAAAAAATTATATCAACATCCTAGATTATTCAATAAAAGTAGTTATGTTGGATCATAACTAAATTTAAAAAGCATGAGAATCTGTGTGAAGAGTTAGTCATTGACAATATCACTGTGTTAAGTTTAGGACATCCATTAATGAAAAATTTAGGAATTCAGAAGTCTACTAGGAATATAATGGAAAAATAAAGCAGTTAGAGATATATTTTTTCATAATATAGTCGGCAGTCTCTAGAATGTTCCCCAGTGATATCTCCCACAGGGATTCACAGCCCAGTACAATCCCCTGCAGCTGAGTGTAGGCTGAATTTATTGGCCTACTTCTAATGAATAGAATAGGGCAGAGCTGATGCGCTATCATTCTGGGAATTAGTTTATAAGAACACTGTGATTTTGATCATGGATACAAACTTTTTTCTATTATATATGCAGTTTATTATATGAAACAGTTTTATGTAAGTCACTATAACAGGAAATTTAGAGATAGTGAAGACCTGATAATTAGCAGAGGCTCCCAGGGCAAAATGAAGGTTTTGCAATGATTGATTAGAGCTTAGATTGATTTTTAATGTGTAAAGTGATTTTCAAAACTCAAATTTTAGAAATGATTGATCTCTACTAACCACAAACACAAAGTAGAGACAGAGGAGTTAGTGATATTAAATGAGTTGTGTCATCACTAGTGATTGTGACATCTATAAAGTATGACTTCCATGTGATATAACAGCCATGAGTCCTGAATTTTTTCTTTTTTCTTTCATTTAACACAATTACCTTGTCTTGACTGTTCACATTTGTTCTTTTCTGCCAAGAAATTATGTTCATATTCTCAGCTAAAACGTAAGACACTAGGAAATCGCATTTTAATTGCATAATTCCATGGTTAGCTTTCTGTCTAGACTTGTTGAGGATCGCTTTTTATGTTTTTGCCTAAATCTGTCTTTCTCTTGAGGGAAAAACAGTTTATATTAATATCTGAAAATAAAGTTTACCCAATTACAGTAGATGATGGTATATATATATGTATATACATATGTATATATGACTTATTCATCTGACTTGTAAACCTTAATTCCTTGTAAACACTAAAATTTCTGTCTTTTACTTGACTCTTTATTTTAAGTTATAAAACATAAAATAGTCTCTGATCATTGTCTGGCAAGTATATTGTTTTAACATCCTTTGTGAGTGTAACATTGAAGCATACAAAGTGATTAGTGTAATACTTAAAATAATTAGGCTGATAAAATATTTAATTGGTAACAAAAACAATTTTTTAAAGTATTAAAATGGCAATAGATTTTTTCCGTAGGAGAACAGTTGTTCCTAAAAAAAAATATGCTTAATCTATATTTAATCATATTTCAGAATTTGAGTCTTATTATGGAGATTCCATTTTCTGCTTATACATATTTGTACATTTTCATCAAATATGCATTGTTGGTTTTGACTATGTAATATCATTTATTTATGGAATAAATTTGTACTTCTCAATCCTTACTTATTGTCATCACTTGAAACATTCGGTATTTTTACTGGAGAATGTAGCATAAAAATGGACAACACTTTTATTCTTAGAATTTCCTATTTTATCTTTGGAAACTGATAATGTTATTCAACCATGCTTCCAGATTTTTATACTATTTGGCATATTCTTTCCAGAGTTATAAAAATCTGCTCTTTGCATAATGAGACTTCCTTTAATATCCACTTAAAAACCCACAGAGATCATATTCTTTAGATAGGTGTGTAACTCATGGTAATTTATAGCTTCAGAACACCCAGTATACTTACATTTTTTTTGTGTTAATTGATTTCCAGATATTCCACCTCATAGTCTACCATTGTTTAGCCACCATAAAATCTTTCTGGGTTGATATTTGTTTCAGTTGTCTAGTTCTCAGGAGTTTCTCCAAAGAACTGTAAACTATAATATTTTCAACACCTTTTATCAAATTCTGATGTAAAAAATTTAAAGTATATAAAAATCATGTTGAGAATGTTTCCTATTTAAAGTAAAACTTTATAGAAAATAATAATTTTTTTCTACATAAATTTGACCCTTCTTGTTTGTGAATCTCTTTAGAACTACTAGATAAAGATAAAATACTCAATTTTGATAGAAATCTTAAAGAAAACGTTATATTATAAAATATATATTATATATGCATCAGAATATGTTTTAATAAGGTAAAATTTGGAGGCCTTTTTTTCTTTTTTCTTTTTCTTTTTGGCCTCTATTGAGGCTAGAGTGCAGTGGCATGACCACAGCTCACCCTAGATTTGAATGATTGGGCTCAAGCTGTCCTACAGCCTCAGCCTCCTGAGTAGCTGGGACTACAGGCACACGCCACCACACCCAGTTAGTTAATTAATTATTTTTTGTGGAGACGAGTCTTGCTATGTTTCCCAGACGGGTCTTGAACTCCTGGCCTCAAGCGATTCTCCCCCTTCAACCTCCCAAAAGGCTAAGATTATAGGCATGAGCCATCATGCCTGGCCTAAAACAAAATTTTTGTCTATGCTTGAAGCTTTTTGGGGTAATAGCTCACTACAACCTTGAACTTCTGGGCTCAAGCTATCCTCCTGCCTCAGCCTGCCAAGTAGCTAGGCCTATAGGCAAACACTACTACTGGTGGCTAATTTTCTTATTTTTTGTAGAGACAGAGTCTCACCATGTTGCCCAGGGTGTTCTCAAACTTCTGGCCTCAAGTGATCCTCCCTTTTCAGCCTCCCAAAGTTCTGGGATTACAGGTGGGAGCCACTGCACCTGGCCCGCTTGCAACTTCAAATAGAGCATGTGAGACACTTTATCTGTTTCCTTACAGTCTTTCTCTCTTCACTTTCTCCTCTCTTGTTTGTGATGATTAATTCTAAAATTCTAAACATTCAGGGTCATCCAACATGCCATGTCCTTTAGAGTCCCCATATATTTTAATATGCTGATCCCTGTGACTTGAAAGGCCTTTTCTCAATCAACCTGACAATTCAACTCTTAATACTTATAAGAGGTAATTTTGAATGGATTTTCTCCAGTTGCCTTGGATTTTGCAACTAGAATTCAAGAATGAAAGGAAAGAAATATTCAATACTCCATATTTTAAAGAAATGACTATGAAAGCATTATAAAAATCATAGTCACAAGAGTTTCTGATAATTTATTAATGGATGGTCACACTAGCTCTGTTATCCCACAGCCATCACTACAAACTCCCACCCATCTATCTCTTTCTATATACACTGCAGAGAAGAATAAATAATTATGTTGCCTGGGGATTTCTGATGTGTTTTATTTTCCATTCTCCAAGCCAAGCAAGGGGCCAATCTCTCGAGAGTACTGTAGATACAGTCAAGGGCAACTGGAATCTTGATTTCTGGTGGAAAGTTTGCTAAATTGTTTAAATTAGCAGTATCACCAGACTGAGGATGAGTTTGATATATATTACCTGTTTTGGGGGGACAAATATGACCACAGGTCATGATTCCTTCTTTTTTTACTGATAATATTGTAGAATGAAATTCTGATTTAAGCAGCTCAAGTCACCAGAATAAGACAGGATAATAGCATGCTGGAAAAGGAGAAGAGAACACCTTCAAACTCAGAGTTATTGACAGCCTTCAGGAAGAGAAAACAGAGGAACTTGAAAGTCCTTGTGAACTTTCTTTTTTTTTTTAATTTTATTTAAAAATTTTTATTATAAAGATGTGGGGTACAATTCAGGGTTAGGTATATAAACATTGATCATGCAGGTACCCTTGTTGATGAGGTATGCCCCTCCCTCCCCTGGAGTTTCCCTCAACTGCCAATCCCACCCCCCTTCCCGTGAACTGTCTTATTCAAAAAAATACTCAAGAATATTTTCCTCATGGATGTGTTATTGTTCATGAATATATTCCTGATTGAGACTCTGCAAGAACAATCTAAAATATAGTTTTGTGAATGTCATTCTTCACATATCTTTTTCTGAATATATTAAAACTGTATTCCATCAATATATTCAAATTACATTGTCAACTCATATACTCAAAATGTATTCTTGTATTCTAATAATATATTTGTTAAATGCATTTATTGAATGTGAATTAGATAATATATTTATTGGGTTTGATACTTCTGTTGGATATATTATTTTTGTATATTCTTTTTTTTCTTTGGATAAAAGAATAAAGAAGCAGAGAGTTAGGAAAAAACAAATTAACAATACTTAAAAAGAGTTAGGAAAAAACAAATTAACAATACTTAAAATGGTATCGTATAAATAAGACAAAACTAGATACTAGAAGTTGGCAGAGAAGAGGCTGTCCTAGAACCAAATCACACCCTTGACCCCACCACTCTATGTCTACTGTTCTAAACCTAGTGAAAAGCTAGCTACCCTTCCTCACCCTCTCCACATTCCCAAGCACAGGTCTATGCAGTGCTGAGGGGTGGACAGGAGAAGGAATCTGAGTGAGGGTTGAGGTTAGTATCCTCCCCCAGGCTGTGCAGTATCCTTAGAACATGCAAATGAATAGGAAGTAATGCTATCACCCAAATATATTATTAAGAAATCTGTCTTTAATCAAAAAGGAAAATTTTAAGCTATATTTGAAGGCAATAAAGGAGATAAATAGAACCATTTTGTATGTACATATAATGTACTAGAGATTGGTTAAACCACTTAGATCCACCATCTTTATCCTGGGAGGAGACATGGGGCAACTGGGTCTTATCTAGTTGAAGGAATATAAACTTTAGAAAATGATATAACTTAACATTTATCAATTTCATAACTTTGGGGCTTAGTTATATTATTTTCTTAGAGTTCTTAGAGTTTTAGTTATATGAGAAAATTGGATCATTTATATCATCCTAGCAAGATACATTTGGCCCATGGCTGGTGCCTCAAAACTTTTTTTTTTTTTTTTTTTATATTTTAGCACAAACTTTCTAGATATGCTTCCTTTCTGGCAATGAGTTATTTTTTCCCCCCTTATTAACTTCCATTACTCTGTGTTATCTCAACTAGTGTCAATTTAATGCTGTATTTTAGCAATTAGTAATCACGCATTTTTCCTTCTGCTCTGTTAGCCTTCTGACTGCGGGCACACAATCATTTGGGGATCTTCGCTTCCTTACCCAATCCTCAGCAGTTCAAATCTGCAAACATATTATCTGCTTGCTATGCTTTAGGCATTTGTGATATAGATATTAAAAGGAAAAGTATCTTCTACAAAGTAGAGAATAGTGAAAAAGGCAGGAAATTTCAGTAGAATAGACATAAGCTTAAAGAATATGGATATTGAGAAGAGAGGCTTGCTCTGAGAAGTGGTGGTAAACCAATTTGTGCATGGAGTATGCATAGTCTCTTGTATTTTCTTTCTTTCTTTCTTTCTTTCTTTCTTTCTTTCTTTCTTTCTTTCTTTCTTTCTTTCTTTCTTTCTTTCTTTCTTTCAGTCAGAGTCTCTGTTGCCCAGGTGGGAGTGCAGTCACACTCTCATAGCCAGCACGGTCTCTACCTGCTGGGCTCAGGCGATCCTTCCACTTCACATTCCAAGTAGTTGGAACTGCAGGCATAAGCCATCATGTCTGGCTAATTTTTCTTGATTTATTGTAGAGATGAAGTCTCCCCAAGTTGCTCAAGCTGGCCTTGAACTTGTGGGCTCAGGTAATCCTCTCACCTTGATCTCCCAAAGTGCTTGGATTATAGGCATGAGCCACCACGCCCAGTCAATCCTTTGTATTTCCTGGAGAATTTAGGCTTCTCTGAATCTTGACTATAAACAAAGATTAGACAATTGAAAGAGCAAAAAATACTTAGTAGGTCAGAGTTTGAAGACTTTTTCTCTAATGGACATGACAGCAAATATTCTAGGTTTTGAAGGTGATATGGGAGCCTTTGCATTTTTCAACTCTACTGTTGTAAGCAAAACTTGACATTAACAGTAGGAGAATGCGTACAGCTGTGATCCAATAAAATTGCATAAATAGGCAGAGAGCTCAACCCTGTTCTAAACAAAGATATTAGAACAAAAGTGTAGATAAATACAATTTGCAGCAGGATCTAGAAACAGTTGGTTATTAATGATGTTAATAATGAGTTAAAACAGGAGATGCAGGGCTATGGATGAATGGAAAGCTTTATTTGTCCATGTTAGCAGCTTGGACTTTTGCCAGTAAATCAGAGTGAGGAAGGATGGGGTAAAGGGTTATAGTGTTGATGTTTGAAGCAGGATTGCCTAGGAGGATTTTGAAAGTAATAACTGCTAACCTTATGCCATATACAATGGGAAAAGGAGTAGCGTAGGTTGGAAAAAGTTTCTTCAACTAAGCCTCTGTTTATGAACCACCAGCAAATGTGCCAGGAAAACTATTGGGCATTTAAATTAGGGTAATGACATGGTCACAATTCCTTTTCAGATGCATCATCCTTGAGGCTTGATGGAAATGTATTCAAGGAGGTCAAATGAAAAGCAATTCTAAGGTGGCCAACTGAAAAGCGATGAGAGATTGTTACAGGACACTAATGGTGAGGGCAGCCAACATTTATTAAATGTTTTGGAGATAAGTTTTCTCGAATTGGTCATTGATAATTACCAAAAAAGACTGAAACAATGTTGCATGATCTCAGTATTTTAAATTCATTTCTTTTTTAGATATTCAAGGGGTAAACAATTCATTTGGAGAAATTGGGTATATATGTGAAGAGAACTTAGTTACTTAATTGGTGAAAATGTTACTATTTTACATATAAATTAGGTAAACAAAAGACATACTAATAAAAATAAAATTAATGCCCCTCAATAGGAAAAATGTAATTGATCATTTTCTCATGGAATTGAATGCTTAGTTTTCTAAAGATTAAGTTTGGTGACAGGTTGTGTATATATGACATTTATCTTTTTTTTTCTCAAGAAATTATAGGTTTCACTTGTGACAGTGTCAACAATGAGTTACCAGTCTCTTTCCTTGTAAAGATAAACATTGTATCACATCTAAATTATGTTTTTTTTCCCCTTCAGGTTAAGAGAGAGAGAGAGAGAGAGAGAGAGAGAGAGACAGACAGAGACAGAGACAGAGACAGAGAGAAAGAGAAAGCACTATGGAAGAATGAGTCAAAAGAGTTTGAAAAATGACTTTACATTCCCAAGTGGCTAATTGTAAATTTTGAAGGGCAAAAATTTGACAATGACTGTAATAAATCTTGTGGTTTTACACGTATCTATTTTGACATATGCTTCTAGGTCGATGCCACAAACACATTTGATTTCTTCCTTCCTGGGCGGCAGAGCTATTCAGTGCTAAGTATGACAAGAGTGATTGGTAGAGGGTTTTTCAAAGGATTTAGAGCCATCACTGAGGGAAGAGTCTGAAGGAAGTGCCATTTATAAGATCCAAAGAAGAACAAAGTCCCCATTAAGAAGCGAGACTTGAACATCACTTAACAGTGTCTCCCAGCTAGTCTCATGTGTCATTTGAAACTTATTGAAACTTCAAGCACAAAGTGGGATAGAGTGAGATTAAAGGTCTAACAGTCTTTCATTTCCTTTCTGGAATGAATTTCCAGGAAGAATAGCTAAAATCATGATTCATCTTGATATTTTGTTTGTAGTCCTGTTTTGGGGGCATGCATATCATGCAAGTCTTTACATTTTACTTATTACTTGGGAGCAGCATGCTTATATTTATATTTTACAAAGTTTCTTGAAAGCAAGATAAGGATGGGGAATAGTTCAAAAGTCATGGGATAGTGTCAGAGACTAGTATGAGAAAACTTTTTTATCTTCCTCAACATATCACCAGTCATAGAGAGCAGAAAGAAAAGTGAGATTTTTTCATATAAGGTTAGCATTGCTTTTGAATTATTCAGGATCTAAATAATAGGACATTTATCACTTCCTCTTTTCCTTTAACATGTTTATCAAAAAGATGAGAAAAAAATGCTGTGATCCATAGTGAGGTCATTTGAATCACAAGTTTATTTCTAATCATATTATATGCTTATTTATTAACACCCCTACTTTGTTCTCCCCAATATTTGAAGTGACATATAGTTATGCACTGAAAAAGCTTTTTTTCCTATTTGATATTATATGCATTAAAATATTCAGAAGTAAATCTAACATAGGTTGCAAAATATAAATTTAGGGAGGCATGATCAGTTATACCAGAAGTAAAGAAAGGGCATGGGACAGAATTAAGCACATGATTTAATACAGCTGCAATTTCAGAATTCAAACTCCCATTCTGCCACATACAAGCTGTAAACTAAAATAAGATATTAGAGCTCTCTCTTCCCTGTACACTCATTTGTAATATCAGTTATCTACCACAAATGTATCACAGATTAAATTAATTATTTTATGTATTTATTATTTTTTTTGAGTTGGAGTCTCACTCTGTCGCCCAGACTGGAGTACAGTGGCTGCTCCCAGCCACCGCAGCCTCGACCTGCTGGGCTCCAGCGATCCTTCCGCCTCAGCTTTCCAAGTAGCTGGAACTACAGGCACGCGCTACCACACCTGGCTAGTTTTTTGATTTATTGTAGAGATGAGGTCTCACCAAGTTGCCCAGGCGGGTCTCGAACCCACGGGCTCAGGCAATCCACTCACCTCAGTCTCCCAAGGCGCAGGATTACAGGCTGAGCCATCGAGCCCGGCAAATTAATTATTAAATATAAATTTCTTAGAAAAACATGAAGAGCATATTAAGTCATGACTAATGGCTGACTACTATCAGTCATTAGCCGTTAATATTGCATTCTTATAAAAATAAACTTGAGAAAAAATCTATTATCTATATTTCCTTAATTGTTTTTCATGGCACATAAGTTTAATATAGCTTTTTTACAAGTGACTAGGGTATGTACAAATATTAATTTTCAAATTTAATACTCTAATATAGAAAACATTCTGTTTCAGAGAGATTAACTTACACTGTTTTCGTATAAACGTTCCTGTCATGATTGATGTTGCTAGTCAAAATAAAATAAAGAGTTGACATAATTTCTTGGCAAACATAGGCTCAAATCTTTATACTGTAAGTAAAATCTTTATACTGCCTGTACCTTTTGTTCTCATAGGAGATTCTCTAGATTTATTATAATCATAATGTTATAAACAAAGAAATAAGTATTTACGTTTTTAGGCACATGGGTCTCTTTAATTAAGTACATGCTTGGAAAATTATATTCTCAATAAAAGCTAAGCATGTGTGAAGGCGGAACTCTCCCAAAACATAATTTATTTATTTAAAAATGTGCATTCATTCTTACATGTTTAAACTTCAATCACCTTCTATGTACTCTCCATTTAATGCAATACACCCTCTCAAGATACCTTTTCCACTTCTCAAAACAGTTTTTGAACTCATCAATGTTGATGCCTTTTAGAGCTTCTGCTGTTTTTTCTCTGTGGAAAACAAGGTGGTGATTCCTGAAAGATCTAAAAATCGACCTTCTATATGACCCCGCAATCCCCCTACTGGGGATAAACCAGGAAGAACTCAAATCACAAAAAAGACACCTGCACACCTATGTTTATTGCAACAGTATTCATCATAGCAAAAACGTGGAACCAACTGTGCTGTCCATCAAAAAAGGACTGGGATTTTAAAAATGTGATATAGCTGGGCTCGGTGGCTCAGCCTATAATCCCGCGCTTTGGGAGGCCGAGATGAGTGAATTGCCTGAGCCCGCGGGTTCGAGACCCACCTGGTCAACTTGGCGAGACCTCATCTCTACAATAAATCAAAAAAATTAGCCAGGCGTGGTAGCGTGCGCCTGTAGTTCCAGCTACTTGGAAGGCTGAGGTGGAAGGACCGCAGGAGCCCAGCAGGTTGAGGCTGCGGTGGCCGGGAGCGGCCACTGCACTCCAGTCTGGGCGACAGAGTGAGACTCTAACTTAAAAAAAAAAGAAAAAGAAAAAATGTGGTACATATACATGATAGAATATTATGCAGCCATAAAGAAGAACAAAATCATGAACTTCACAGCAGCCTGGATGAACTTAGAGTCTGTAATACTGAGTGATCTTTCACAGAAACAAAGAACTGAGTATCACATGATCTCACTCATAAGTAGACCTTGAACAACTATCATAATACTATAAGAAAAGAATTGACAATAGCGGGAAACTGCCGGAAGGAAAGCGGGGAAGCAGGATTGGCATTAGTGGGAATCTGCCTGGGGAAGGGGGGACACAACTCATCAACAAGGGGACCTGCATAATGAATATTTGTATACCTAACCCTGGATTGTACCCCACATCTTTAAAAAAATATAGAATTTCTGCTGTTTTTTTGTTTCACTCTCTTTCACATCTGGAAAATGTTTCCCTTGGAGGACTTTTTTTCATTTGAGGAAACAAAATGAGCCACTCAGGGAGAGACTGGGTGAATAGGGAGGTTGGGGCATGAGGGTCATGCTGTTTTTTGACCAAAAACTGCTGAACACTGAGTGCAGTGTGGGCAGATTGTACATGTAAATCATCCATCATGAAATGGGCAAACGCATTGAAGGAGTTTCCAAATAGAAATTCTCTGAAGCTGAACACAACCTGTCACAACAACTTTGTACACTGATGCTGATGGGTTCCTAGAACACTTAACTGGTGGGGGAAGCACGTACTACAAGGCGCCTGCTCTCCAAAAAATAATTCTGGGTTTTTTTTTTTTTTGGTTCCCATATATATAAATATACATACAGCTAGGCATATATATATGTGTGTGTGTGTGTATGTATATACATGCACATACATATAAAATATATATTTAATTGGTAAAGATTCTAATTATGCCTCAGTATTCAGAGATAATGCAATAAAAAATTACAGAAATCAACTTTTAATTTTAAAAGTAAGAAATAATCTAAAGTTACCTAGGTTAGTATAGAAGCATTTGTTTCTTTGTCTTGTCACATTGCAGTACCAATGGCAGCTGTGTAATTCTTGTTACATTTCAAATTCCCTAGGTAGGGTGATATCAAGGTAGTTTACCTGATTCTTTCCTCTCTATGTTAGCTTGTTTCCTTGGTTCTGTGAAGTGTGGATGGATGTATCTCCTGGTATATGTACCAGCCTAAACAGAACTTTCAAAGAATTATGCTTAAAGATAGAATGGTTCTTACAGTTTGAAGTTTTAAGTCCTTGATTCATGTTGAGTTAATGTTTGTATACAGTAAAAGGTAAGGATCCAGTTTCATTCTCCTGCATATGGCTATTCCTAGCACTATTTGTCAAATGTGGTTTCCTTTCCCCAATATTTGTTATTGATGGCTTTGTTAAAGATGAGTTGATTGAGGGACTGTGCTTTTATTTCTGGATTCTCTATTCTGTTCCATTTCTAACCAAACCATCCTGGTTATTGTAGTTTAAAGTTTAAATTCTGGAATTGTGATACCTTCAACTTTGTTCCTTTATCAAGCTGATAAGTTTTTTGCACAGCTAAAGGAACCATCAAAAGAGTAAAGAGATAAACCACAAAATGGGGGGAAATACATATATATGTATATATATATATTTGCAATCTACGCATATGATGAAGGTCTGACATCCAGGATCTACAAGGAATTCAAGTGAATTGGAAGGAAAACAAAACAAAACAAAACAACTCTATTTAAAAAGTGGGCAAAGAACATGAACAGACACTTCTCAAAGGAAAACGTCCAAGCAGCCAACGAACACATGAATAAATGCTCAGTTTCTCTGATCATCAGAGAAATTCAATTAAAACTACAATGAGATACCACCTAACACCAGTAAGGATGGTTATCATTAATAACTCAAAAAACAACAGGTGCTGGCATGACTGCAGAGAAAAGGAGATGCTTCTACACTGATGGTGTGAATGCAAGCTAGTTTAACATCTATGGAAAGGATTGTGGTGATTTCTCAAAGAAAGAAAAATTGAACTTCCATACTCTCCAGCAATCCCTGTCCTGGGAATACACCCAGCGGGAGCATAAATTATTCTACCAAAAAGACACCTGGCTGGGCTCGGTGACTCAGCCTGTAATCCCAGCACTCGCCGAGGCGAGTGGATTGCCTGAGCCCATGGGTTCGAGATCCACACGGGCAACTTGGCGAGATCTTGTCTCTACAATAAATCAAAATTATCCGAGCGTGGTAGCGCACACCTGTAGTTCCGGCTACTTGGAAGGCTGAGGCGGCAGGATTGCTGGAGCCCAGCAGGTTGAGGCTGTGGTGGCTGGGACCATGCCACTGCACTCCAGTCTGGATGACAAAGTGAGACTTCCACTCAAAAAAAAAAAAAAAGACACTTGCACATTCCTATTTATTGCAGCATTATTTGCAATAGGAAAAACATGGAACCAACTCAGATGTCCATTGAAGGTGGACCAGATAAAGAAAATGTGGTACATATACACAAAGGAATATTATGCAGCCATAAGGAAGAATGAAATCACGGCTTTTGCAGCAACAGTGATGCATCCTATTAAGTGAACTATCACAGAAACAAAGAACTGAATACCACATGTTCTCACTCATAAACAGGTCATGATCACTGGTCATAAGAGTACAAGGGTGGGATCAGTAAATTCTGGACATTGCGAGGGGAGGAAGAAGGAATGGAGGCATGTGGCAACACACTGGACACCTGGTCCACTATTGGGGCAGAGAGGGCCTTAACTTTTCCTTCATGCAGACTACTTATGTAGTAAATCCTCACCTGTACCCTACAACTATTAAAAAAAAAGACAAAATGGAAGCCACCATTTTGTGCAAATGAAGGTGTAGTCTATGCCTGTGGACATTACTCTGTGGACATTACTTTGATATTGGCTCATATTTTAGTCTCTCTCAGATTTTCTCCTATCTGATGGACTTGTAACACAACTCTCCATGACTTTATGTTACCATCATTACTCAGGTACCATGAAGGGAGGAGACCCAGATATGGAAAACTTTGTGATAGTGTGAATTTTCCTGTATCTCATTTAAGCAGGATTCTTGCTGAAATATTTTTCATCTTGTTAGAAAAAACTGGAAAAAGGGGTTGAGATGGCTTCCTTATTTTTATCCATTAAGGGATTAAAGGAATCTGGTACAATAAGGACTTACACCTGTCTAAGCCTCTTGTACATAGTAGATTTTAGGACTGCTCCTGAAAAAGGAAATAGATAGACGTCTACAGAGTAAGACTAATAGATTTATAATAGAATAACAACCTCAGTGTTTTTGGTTCCTCTCCAGTAAAGATCACAAAGGATATTGCTAAATCGCTAAAACACCTTTGCAATAACGTAAGTGCTTACAGCCATATACCAACGTAGTTCAGTTACTAAACTGGAGTAAAAACATTTCTCTCATGTAGAAAAATTAGATGGCTGTGGTTTTATAGCAGATTTGCAATTATTAATAGTTATGCCAATAATAGTTTGAAAGTGCACCTGTTAATATATATGGAAAGACAGTGTGTATAGACAGATGTGTAAAATTGAAAAATAAACATATAACAAAAGAGAAACATCTATTGAACAGCCTATATACATACACATCAAATAAAGCAGGAGTTTTAGTGACTGTAATATTTATTCCTCATTTTTACATTAGTGACAACTGAAAATGGCAGTTGGCCATGCGGCTAACAGGCAAACAGTTTCTTTCAATAAAGGTAAAAACTGAAGACTATGTACAAAGCACATTTTTTTTTCTGCTTTTGTAATCATCAATTGCAAAAATTTACACACCTAAGTAACCATCTGTTTACTTCAAGAAGAAATCATTCTCATTTCTTTCTCTCATCTTGAAAACAGCTGTCAGCCAGGAGGGCAGAGCTGAAACGTATTGCTGGCATCACATGAAACATGGGACAAGATCTGCTACTCCTTAAGATTCAAAACTTTGCCTCTCACAAAGTTGCCTTTGTTTTTATCTTGTTTGTCACTCTTCTCCCCTGCTGTGCTCTTTTTCGTTGTTATTTTTCTTTCTTTAACAGATAATAATCAAATGTGTGGATGACTGTTTTGTTACATGACTGTCTTAGTTATGGTAATTCTCTCAAGTAGTACTTGAGAGAATTATCATAATACTGATAATATTGAATCATTGACTTTAAAAAACAAACTCTTTTGGATGCTGTAATCATTAATGTTTTAATTTGCATTTCATTGATTACTTGGCATTTGGATTTTTTCTTGCTTATTGGCTGTTCGTATTTTAGACAATTTCTTGTTTATGTTCTTTATCCAGTTTTCCAGTAGATTCTCCATGTTTTTCATTCATTGAAAAATCTTTTTATAGAATAAAACTGTTATCTTTTGCCTGATAGGTGCTGCAAACATTGCCAGTTGTTCTTTGTTTTCATTTTGATTGTTGACTTTTATTTCTCATTGAACAGTAACAGTATTATATTTAATCATCTTTTCCATATACTTAAAAAAATTTATTTGATTATAGAGATGTGGGGTACAAGCAAGTGTTTACACAGGTAGGCTGCATGCAGGTGAAGTTTGGCCCTCCAACTGACCCTCATAACCCCTGGTTTAGGACCAGGTACCCTTTGTGTTGTTACATATCCCCCTCCCTCCTTTCCTCCCTGGCAGTGTCCAGGGACTACTGATTCCACCCTTGTGCTGGAGTTCAGTGCCCACTTATTAGTGAGACTATGTGGTATTCAGTTCTTTGTTTCTGTGATAGATCGCTAAGTATGATAGTCTCCAACTCCATTTGCTGCAAAGTCCACGATTTTGCTCTTCTTTATGGCTGTACAATGCTCCATCATGTATATGTATCACAGCTTCTTTATCCAGTCCACTTTTGTTGAGCAGTGGGGTTGGTTTCATGTTTTTGCTATTGTGAATAATGCAGCTATACATGAGTGTGCAGGTTTTTGTTTTTTTTTTTTTTGGTAAAATGATTTATAGTCTTCTGGGTATATTCCCAGGAGAGGTATTGCTGGGTTGTATAGAAGGTCAATTTTTAGTTTTTGTAGAAATGCCCATATCACTTTTCTCAGATCTGAAAAAGTGCAGAAATTCATATGGAAACAAAAAAGTACACGAATAATTAAAACAATCCTCAGCAAAGGAACAAAATGGTAGTTATCATACTTCTAGACTTTAAACTTTACTACAAGGCTGCAGTAACCAAAACAGCCTGGTACTGATATAAAAATAGACACATATAACAGTGGCACAGGACAGAGATTATAGAGGGAAAAACTTGATTTCTCAACCAACTCATCATTGACAAAGCCACCAATAACAACCACTGGGGAAAAGAGACCATATTTAGCAAAAGGTGCTGGGAAAACTGGTTGACCACATACAGAAGAATGAAACAGGAACCCAAGAATCTCCATATATAAAAATCAACTCCAAATGAATCAAAGACCTAAACATAAAGCCTCAAACTATAGGAATACTAGAAGAAAACAGAAAACACTCTTAGGCACATTGGGGAAGGCAAAAAATTCTTGACCAAATTCCCCAAAGCAAATGCCATAAAAGACAAGATAAACAAGTAGGCCTTCATCAAACTGAAAAGCTTTTGCACAACAAAAGAAACCATCAAAAAAATGGGGAGACAACCCATAGAATTGGAAAAAAATTTGCAAATTATGTCTCTGACAAAGGCCTATCATCCAGGATCTACAAGAAACTCAAAGGAGATGAAGGAAAAAAAATTCTACCAAAAAGTGGGCAAAGAACATGAATAGACACTTCTCAGAAGAATATATACAAGCAGCCAACAGACACATGAAAACAATGCTCAACCTCACTAATCATCAGAGAAATGCAAATCAAAACCACAATGAGGCCAGGCATGGTGTCTCAGGCCTGTAATCCCAACAGTTTGGGAAACCATGGCAAGAGGAATGCCTGATCCCAAGGGCTTAAGACCAGACTGGGCAAATTGGCACGGCCTCATCTCTACAATAAATCAAAAAAATTAGCTGGGCATGGTGGTGCATGTCTGTGGTTCCAGCTACTTGGAAGGAGGAGGCGGAAGGATCACCTGAGCCCTGCAGATCAAGGGTACAGTGGCCGTGAGCGTGCCACTGCACTCCAACCTGGGTGACAGAGTGAAATTCTGATTCAAGGAAAAACAAAAACAAAAACCACAATGAGATACCACCTAAATCGGTAAGGATACCCTTCATCAATAAATGTTTAAAAAATAGATGCTGGCGAGGGAGAGAGAAAAGGAAATGCTTCTACACTGTTGAGGGGATTGTAGGCTAGTTCAACCTCTATGGACAAAATATATTCTTATAGGCCATTTATGACTTCTTATTAATGTGTGTATACACACACACACACACACACACACACACACACACACATATATATGCACTCACACATCTACATACACACACATATATCTCAGTTCAATTAATTTACCCACTGAACATACCCACACTAGCATCCAAATAAAAAAATGCAAATATTTTCAGCATTCCAAAAGTTTCCATAATGCTCCATTCAGCCTGCTCAATGTAGGTCAGTAAACACTACTCTGAATTTTTACTGTTATTTATTTTCTTCTATAGTTATGATTTATTTTTAACTTTTTTGAAGCCCTGGTTCAGTTCTATCAGATATTTTAAAAATTGAGATAAATTGGCACACAGTGCTATGTACAAATATTAAGTATACAGTTTGATGAGTTTTGACAAGTGTACATACCTGTGCA
Source organism: Tarsius wallacei (assembly GCA_963574415.1). Classification (NCBI taxonomy): domain Eukaryota; kingdom Metazoa; phylum Chordata; class Mammalia; order Primates; family Tarsiidae; genus Tarsius; species Tarsius wallacei. The sequence goes on along the minus strand of CAUYQG010062908.1, from coordinate 21,220 downwards.
ATTAAGACCTCAATTGAGATAAAGTTATCCAAGAAAATGTGTCCTCCTTCCTCCCTCCCTCCCTTCTCCTCCCCTCTCCTCCCCTCTCCTCCCTTCCCTTCTCTTCCTCCCTCCCTCCCTTCCTTCCTTCTTTCCTTCTTCCTGTCATTTTCTTAGAAAGAGTCTCACTTTGTCACCCAGGCTGGAGTAGAGTGGCACCATCCCAGCTCTCCATACCTTCAATCTCTTGGACTCAGGAGATCTTCCGAGGTATCTGTCACTACAAGTGTACTCCATTATACCCAGCTAATTTTTTTCCCATTTTTTGTAGAGATGAGATCTCACTATGTTGCCTAGGCTGGTCTTCAACTCCCAGGTTCAAAAGATCTTCCTGCCTTAACTTCCAAAAGTGCTGGGATTACAGGTATAAGCCACCATGCTTGGCCTCTTATGTTTTCTTACAGCCAGTCCACACACACCATAGATAAAAATGTTTCTGAGCAACATTACCTTAAATTTATTTTGCTTAATTTTAGCATTTCATATAAATGAAATTATGAAGTATGTAGATTATTCAGGAGTCTAGCTTCTTTCACAATCAACATGTCATTTAAAAATTTCATTCATGTTGCTTCATAACTCAGAGGTACCAGTTAGTCAATTGAAAAAGATGATTTGTAGAGTCACTAGAATACCATAGCTCAGTACACAAAGTTCAGTTTGAGGTAGAGACCAATAACTTAAAATTGGAAAAAAGCCAAGAACTTTACAAAGGCTGTTGTAATAAAGAGGTCTTCACAATCTTCAAAATAGTTGTGATAGTCTCAGACCAGAAGCTAACAACAACAACAAAAAAGTCACCAGAGCACCAGAGTAAAACACTGAGATATTTCCATTAACTATATAAGTTTGATGGAAGTAGAGTGAGACTAATAATTATGGACTTACAAATGCTTTGCTTATGAAATGGAGCAGATCTGCAACAAAAGATAGAGAGAAACTTCATTTATTTTCTAACTGTAAAGTCTAACACAGAGACCCAGGTCGCTAACTGGAAAACCAGATAGTTACCATTAGGATGTACAGTTCCTACATTCTGAGGGGTTTTTTGTACTCTTGCCATAGTTTTATAGCCATTTGGGGATTGCAATTCTAAGAAATCAATGCAGCAGGGAGTCAGAAAGACTGAAAATCATGTGGAAGTATACAGTATTGCAACCTAGAAGCAATTTTATCCAAAAAAAAAAAAAAGCTTTTTCAGCAGAGTGGATATGAGAATATTCTTGGAAATAGTGAATTATCAGCATCAGGTTGTCCTTTAATTTAGATGATCAGAAAACCAAGCAATCATTTTATTTGGGGCTGAGTCCAGGAAACCTGCATCTATGAATGCAGTTGACTTACGGGAACAGAATACTGCGCTCTAAAAATCCACCTGTCAAGCCTGCAATTGGGCAGATCTAGACTAAACCGGTGCTTATGTAAAAAGTGTATCCAGGTAAGGAATAATCTCACATCTTGGTTATAGAAAACAATGGGTCTGAATACACCTTTTCTTGCTAGGTCTATAATAAAGAAATTAACGAAATAAAACAAAAGCAGCACAACTTCTATAAAATTTTCTGTAAAGTGAAGTGAAGTAAATGATACCATAAAAATGCAATAGAAAAGCAAACATCTAAAAATTATCTACTGTACGACATCAAAGACATTTTTAAGATATGTACTTATAGAAAAGGTGGACTTTATAAAAGAGGAGTATAAATTAGTAATCAAACAATAGACAGCTTGCCTAAAGGTAATAAATTTTGGCTGGAATAGACAGAAATCGATTTCCACCAAGATTAAGTGGGGAGTGGTAAACAGGGAGAGTCCATGGAAAGATCCAGGGCTGGGCCAGAGAATTCAAGGTAGCCAGTCTTTGAAAGTGACTCTATCCAGGAAATGGAAAGTCTTTGGAAACCTAACCCAGAGCCACTACACCTTTCCTGTAGGCATATGTCTTCAGATTTGCTTCCATTTTCTTTCCACAGAGCAGTTGCACATGCAATGTAAGTCTGTCGACGTTTTGGGCAACAGAACTTGGAACTCTGGAGCAAATATCACCTGCCAGTATTGTTCTCTATTAAGATGAAATGGTTAGGACTTTGTATCCTTACCTCTCTTGATCAGTGGATGTGGATTGTCCTTGGTACGTGTGACCTTCAGGGAGGTAGTTCTCTGCAATTGAGGTAAATCACCTTCAGGGAGGTGACAGATGAAAGTGCCTACTGACTGCATGCCTTGCAGCTGGGCAGCAAGAGCTTTCTTGAAGGGATATCTGGTTGGATTATCCTCATGACTACAGTGCCCCCCTGTACCTCTTGGATCCACTTCTCTGTCTACTTTCAGTGATCAGCTTCTCCATGAATTCATTGTACTCTTTCTGAAGGGAAACCTAAAGTGACAGGTTAACTAAAAGAACTATTGCTCCAATGCTGTGGTTATCATCAGGGACCAAATGATACTCACAGACTCTTCCACTTTTCATTTTCTTTCACCTTCACCTCAGCTACTACCCCTGCAAGTCACGTGAATGGACCTGCATCAAATTCTAATGAATAAATCTAGACCATTATCCTGGAGGGTATGAAATCTTGTTCATTATGGCTTCTCAGGCCAGGTTGCCATATTTGTCTTTTTTCTGTTGTCACAACTGGGCAAAGAATGGTAGAGAGCTACCTAACCAGATTACCTGGGTTCCAAGTACATTCTTCACATTTCCATTGTGTAACAATAATTTTCCCTTGTCCTGAAGATTAAGGTCGATTACCACTGCCAAGAGTGGACTTGATTTCTTGTGTCCAGCTGTAATTTCTATTTTAGTTGGACACTTGCTTTTGAGAACCTAGATGACTGCTCCACAGATTCTAGAATATGCAGGCCTGGGAGGAAAAATGTCCCCTAGTGGGCCATCAGATTGATGATGCCTACTTCCAGTCCTTGTACTGCAAAACCACATATTCTTTCTCTTGGGCCACAGAGTCCACTATGACTATATAGTGGTATTTGATGTAATGTATATATTACCCCCTTGAGGATGGCATCTTAATTTCACAGTATATGGCCTCTAGACTGGTGATGCAGGTATGTATCAGCCATCATTTCAATTCTCGATCAGGTCAACATATCCTGGGTGCTGATATTATGTGATCTGAGCAGTGAATTCCCTGGTCAGGGGCCTACTCATGTGCTAAAAGTGAGTGCTTAATCCCAAGTGACATTAGGTGTGATCCAGGCCAGTGGATTAAGTACTACAAACTCTAAAATAATGGTGCTTGTTGAGGTTCTTAGGGCAAGAAGGGTGCACCTTTCTCCAGAATGTTTTTTTATTTCTGTGAGAACAAATTATTGGCCATACCAATAAGAGCCTAATGTAGTTATCATGCCAGCAAGTTGTTAGAGATGGTTTCCTTAGAGAAATAGTGCCATACTGGGGGCTCAACAGTGATGCTTATTTCTAGCGGGTTGTCTGTTGGGCAATGAAAGTAGCTAGATCAACCATGATAAGTGAGAGTCCATTCTGTTGAACCCATACATATCCTTTATTTCTACCAGAGTGACCTCTTCTTTCATGTGCTTGTTGTGTTAGTTCAATGGCAGAGGCTGGTGAGTGTTAATTGACTCAATCATTTGGTCTACTTGGTTTTGTAATTCAACATGTGTGATGAAATATATCTGTTAATATACTGTAAAAACTTTGTGTCCACACCTATGTGTCTATTCTCATGTTTGTGCTCCTACATTCTTTGCCTTTTATTTTGTAATGATTTTCTTTCCAAGCCCCTGACCAAGTTGTCAGGCCATTAACCACTTCCCATAAGATCACAGATTTGTTAATGCTGTGGTTCCATTTTTGTATATTAAGTGCATGATAAGATGTTGTTGTCCTGAAACTCTGCCCATTGGGAGGATTTTTCCTCAGCTCTGTCTTTCTTGATCACCCCAGAAAAAAGTATACTATATGATCCATTTTTTTGATTTACAATCACATACTGAGCCAAGCCATCTGTAAACCAAATGAGCATTTTGTTGTTTCTTAAAGTGGTCTTATAGGAATATCCTATGTCTGGACATAGGTTGAAGAAAGAGCACTGGTACAATAGTGTTGGAAGCCATGGAATTCTGGTTTACCTGCCTTGAAGGCAAAATGTTTAGGGTTTTTTGCTGTGTAATGGACAAATGTCATGTAAACCTTTTCTGTCTTTTCTGCAAATGCTTCCGTAAATTTTACATCACTTTAGAATGCGTTTGTTCAAATAAAGTCTCTAAGGATTTTCAAAGAAAAAATGGTGCTTTGATTACTGACACTTTGATTACACTTGAAAAGTAACTTGATTTTAAAGTGATTGTTGAAGGGATTAATGGAAGAAAGAGTAAAGTCAGATTTTTAGTGGGCATTAGGACAAAATGAAGATATTTTTGATTAGGAAGCTTTTGGAAAGCTAAAAATGACTTATGGTGCTGAATAGTGGTCTCCAGAGATGTTCATGCCTTAATCCCTAGAATCTATGACTGTTACCTTATATAGCAAAAGAGACTCTGCAGTGTGCTCAAGTTAAAGAATTTGAGATGAGGAGATTAACTTGAATCACCCAGGTGGGCCCACTGTCATCACAGGGATCCATATAAGAGGGACACAGGAGAAGTCAGAGTCAGACAGAAGGCAATGTAATTACTGAAGTGGAGGGACAGACAATAAGATCTGAAGATGTTATACTTCTGCCTTTGAAGAAGGAGAAAGATACCTATGAGCCAAAGGATGCAGGAAGCCTCTGGAAACTGGAAAGAGCAAGAAGACGATGTCACTTTGGAGCCTCCAGAGATCACAGGCCTGCTAATGCATTTTATATTCCTGACCTCTAGAAGCATAAACTCCTACAAATATGTGTTGCTTTATGCCTCTAAACGTAGCAATTTATTATAGCACCAGTAGGAAATAAATAAATATGTTATTTTGAATGCTGGATGTTGTGAGAACACATTTTAAGTGTTTTTTAAAAGTAACAATTGGCTTTTGAGCTTATTGTTTGTCATATTTTTGTCATTAATATATATTGAATACTCAACCATCAATCTTATAAGTAGTGTGTTTTTTTTGCCTTTCATCTTCATGAACAAAATCAAGAAAAACTTAATGACTTGCTTCTGAGAAGAAAAATACACTATTCCTTTAGTTCCTAAACTTATTTGTGTTTTCTAGAGCAAACATAATTTAGCATACACAGATTATACTCACAAATTATATAATAAACAAGTTGTATTCATATGTGACTATATAATGTATCATACTCATATATTACCTGTACTAAAAAGCTACACATTTAAAAAATGAAAAATAAAATAAAAATGGGATAGAGCACAGGTGACTGGAATATCTTTCAGCACCTCACTGGACCATATTACAGATGTCTTGGATTTTTGCTCACCTCATTAAAATCTGTTGTATTAGATGACCAATACTTATCTCTTCTTATTACTTAATGATTCTCTCATTTTTCCACTGTGAGCTTGTTTTGCCATTAATGAAAAATATAGTACAGATTTAGTTTGATGCTAAGAAGTATGATATTGAATAAGCAATATAACTAATCCTCATTGTGTATTCTCAGACTGATTGTTAGTACTCTGTTTTCACATTTCCTGTGCACTTTAGCTTATTAAAATTTTCTACTTCTGCAATGTTTTAGTGAAATATATTATGATGCAATGCATTTTCTTTCTTAACTTGCAAAGGTGATGAACTGAAATTATATAGATATTTAGCTAATGACATTAATTATCTGCATGAATATATTTATCTATGAGACAAAAAACCACATGCTGTTATGACAAGAAATAAGATAAAGTTTCTCACATATCTGAAAAATCAGAAAATATACATGTCACAATGAACAAGATATTTTGTTGAATTAATCTATTTTAATCTCAGTATGAGGATGCCAATCTTGTACTTTTTTTTTTCATATTAGTGTGAAATGTAGAATGAAGTTTTTCAATTTCTAAAAATTTCTGGGTTTCTTTCAAAGTGTTTGGCCTCCAGACACCTCAAGTGACCTAACCCATCATTACAATGTCTATAATTTACATGAAAGGGGAAAAACGACCCATAGATATTGCCACTAATGAGATGGCTCAAGTTATCTGCCAACATTGAATAATTTAAGTGCAAAATGACTTGAAAAGTGGTGTTTTGAAATTTAAAACATCTGCTAAAATTAAAAAAAAAAAAATAAAGAACCTTTGTAACCTTCCACAGCATGACCAAATTCCTGTCAGTAATATTATGGTCAGTAAGATCAAAGAGAGAAATAATAGGCAATTCCTATTAATACATCTTTGCTTTCAGTCTTAAATATGATTTTTTTTCATAAGATGAGTTATAATTTCATGACCTTGGGACCAAATTATGACTACATATTGCAATTCAAACCTATACCCAGAAATCATTTCTCCTGCATGTATTCAGGTGATTGTTGATTGAGTATTAACTGTTAACTTTTTAAATACAAATAAAATAAAACTGTAATAAAGGAGGAGAATTGTCTGAAAATGACCTTGGATTTTCACTTTGGGCATCATGGACAGAGAGTTGGGGGCATCTGTTGGGGAATAGCATCACCATGGTGCCCTGGAGGTCTTAAACCAATCTACACGGGTCATGGTGACAAAGGCTTAAAACACTGTTTTCTGAATCTTGGCAGAACACCTCATGATCCTCCCTGTATAGGTGAAGATGAGAGGGAAAGGTTTGTGAGGCTCTAACCCAAGGCCATCTTTCACTCAGCTTCTTTTTCCCCTGGGAGGCTTTTTTGAAATAATTTCTCGTTGTCTCCAGGGTTCTGAAGAGATATTTCCCTGTTCTACCTCAGGGTGTAATTGCAGACTATAAAAGAGGTTAGATGCATTTAAGAATTGACCCTCACCAGAGTTTTCCACAGCTCCTGTGGAAAACTGTAGCTATTTGATGCCTTTTATTTCAATATCATCCTTTCTAGTGTGTGGTACAGGGAGATAGGGAGTTGACATCTCTGGCTACTCTTCCTGGCACAATATATATAAGTAATAAACTCTGAATCTAAAAGATGCTGTTGTGTTTTTATTGGCTGAATCAGTCTGACCATGGCCTTGGCCTTGCCTGCTGTCCTTTCAAGGACAATGGCCACCACTCATCTTCTCATGGAAGCAACTACACCAATATTTAGTTTCCCATGAAACTGAGAGGGATTCAGTTTCCAAGACACTCTTGTTTTCAGACAAATTTGGAACAAGGCTAGAAACCAATCCGGGCAGCCTGGAGCCCAAAACTGAACCTCATGTGTGTTTCTCTGTGGTCAGCTTGCTCTCAAGCTAGCTTACCTTACAGAAAGTCCCTTCACTCAACTGCAAACCCATGTGGGGTGACCAGCAGATCACCTGTTCCACAGCGTGTCTCTCTGAGGGATGATGGGAAGATGGGTGAAGCATTCCTTTTATTTCTTTGCTGAATCTTGGTTTCTAAATTTTCCATTTTCTGAGCCCATCCCATGGAAGTTACAGAAATTATCCAGACATCTGGTATATGAGGGGGGTGGTGGGGCGGGGTAACACTGATGAGATGAATACTTCAGAATACTACCATCAAAAGAAACATTCTGTATGAGCAGAATTGCATCCCTCCAAAATTCATATGTTGAAGTTCTAACTCCTCAGTACCTCATAATATGACTTTATTTGGAGACAGGGTCTTTACAAAAGTATTTAAGTTTAAATTAGGCTGGTAGGGTGAGCCCTAATCCAATTTGACTATTGTCCATATAAGAAGAGAAAATTTAAACCCACATGGAAACATCAGGGCTGCATATTCAGAGGGACAACCATGTAAAGAGCAACCAAGAGGGTAGCCATTTAAAAATCAGAGAGAAAGCCTCAGATGGAATTAAATCTGGTGACACCTTGATCTCAACTTCAAGCCTCCAGAACTGTGAGGAAATAAATTTCTGTGGAATTTTATTATGACAGACCTAGCAAACTAATACATGTTAAATAGGAAAGATCATGATGGAGGCTGACATTATAAGTGTATTGAAAAGACAGAATTTATTCGCCCTTTATATAATAACTATAAACATCCAATTCCCTTTGGACTCGGAAGACCCATGTTCACATAGAGTAGGAGGCCTCGGGAGCTAGAAATGGATACACTATAATAACCATTTTAGCATTAATTAGGCAAAAGATTCATTGCTTTGAAATATGAAGGTTTACTACTAGCATGTGTGACTTTCCTGGGAAAATCTTTTACTTTCACTCTAGAGCAGGGATCCCCAATCCCCAGGATGTAGGCTCTAACTGGTTGGTAGCCTGTTAGGAACCAGGTCTCACAGCAGGAGGTGAGCAGTTGGAGAGCGAAGCTCCATCTTATGTCAGATCAGTAGGGGCATTAGATTCTCATCGGAGTGTGAACCCTATTGTGAACTACACATTAGAAGGATCTAGTTGCCAGAAGTTAATGCCTGATGATCCCTTCTCCCCCGACTCCTTCCTACTGACCCATCTGTGGAAAAATTGTCCTCCATGAAACCGGTCCCTGATGCCAAAAACGTTGGGGACCACTGCTTTAGAGAGTCTCTTGGCAAATGCATGTGACAATTTTTTCTTCCTTTGCTAAGTTGTGTCTGTTTGCAAAAGATAATACAACTATTAACAAGCAAAGAGAATGAATACATGATAAACTTAAAAAAATGCTATTTCCTTTAGTTTCATATAAAAAGTATTCTCATTACTTGTAATAATTCTATCAGAAAGTAGAGGATGCTCATTTGTCATTGGTCCAATTAGAGAAAAAAAAGCTGCAATTGATAGTTATCATTGTCAGTCAACTTGGTTATAAAATGAATCAACCATGTGAAACTGTTAATATATCAAATTCTCAGAATGGTTAAACCTTTGTCTATCATTTTTTATTGGTAGATCTCTGAACATCTATCTGACGGCATTTTTTTTTTTCTGAGCTATTTTTCACAATGTCTTCAGTGTGAACAGACTTGGAAAATAAAGAGGAAGCAAAGCACAGGTTTGTTTATAGTACATTATAATAAGGAGAATGTCTTTCTTTAGTACTGACACTTAGGTCCTTTCTAATATTTTAGTGTCAGGAGAACTACAGACAATTTTTTTTTTTTTTTTAGATTGGAAGATATAGTTTATTTAGAAAGTAAATTAGAAAGAGAAAGAGGAGATTCAACTTCCCAAGGTAGGGGAGGGAGCCAAAGCTAAGAAAACATGGTAACCATAGCTCAAAGGGCACATGGCCTGGCCAGTTGCTTAGCAAAACAATGGCTCAGACAGGCATTTTAAAGTCACCTCTCTTTGGGGTCATAACCTCTCAAAAAAAAAAATTGTGACTTCTGCTTTAAGTAACTCATTTAGGTGTCCATATAAGGATCCGTTTTCTGAAAAGAGCAATTGGAATCAACCTACTTATTAAGCCCGAATCATCTGAATTGTTACCATTGCTTCCTGTACCCATTACTGTACTGGGCATGATGGCCCATTCACCACTATAGACTAGAGGCAAAATAAATAACTCTGTGATCCAGAGGTTACCACTACATGTAACATTTGCGACTCCCCAAAAATGTTGACCATTTTTCTTTTGTTATAAGGTGAGGAAGTCGCATGGCATGGAGTACTGAACTGGACCATTCTTGGCAGAATGAATATGATAATTTCAGGCATTTGACCCCTTGTGGGACAATCAGTTGTACCTCACCACTGCTGACTCTGTTTTTGGTATAAGAATTGTGGCTCTTGTCCAACTGCTGGCTCAGGCCACACCACTGTAGCTCTTGAAAGTAGCATCATCATATTTTCTATTTTCTGTACTATTTGAAACTTGACAATGGTGGGCCTTTTGTCACAAACCCACTCAACAATAAGTGATTTTTAAGGTATTCAGTGAGTCAACAATGCTCCTTATCTTCCACAGACATCTGGTATTTTTGAACATTAGAAAGAAAGGCCTCTTCAAAAATTGACATTAAAAGTTTTCTGAGCCAGGCTCGGTGGCTCAGCCTGTAATCCCGCACCTTTGGGAGGCTGAGGTGAGTGGATTGCCTGAGCCCGCGGGTTCGAGACCCGCCTGAGCAAGCAAGACCTCATCTCTACAATAAATCAAAAAATTAGCCGGGTGTGGTAGTGCGCGCCTGTAGTTCCAGCTACTTGGAAGACTGAGGCGGAAGGATCACCAGAGCCCAGCAGGTCGGGGCTGCGGTGGCCGGGAGCGGCCACTGCACTCCAGTCTGGGCGACAGAGTGAGACTCCAACTCAAAAAAAAAAAAAAAAAAGTTTTCTGGCTACCATTGCTATTTCTTCTTGTTTCATACATAAGGCAGTTTTGTTAATAAATGTGACTATCAGCAGAAAAAGAAAATCCATCCTCAAGTTCTTCTTGAGTAATTGTCAGGACAAAAACACTGGGAGTTTTATACACCTATTTCAGTTTTCTGCCATCACTATTTCTGGTTATGATGCTTCATTTTTTTTTTTTTCCTCCTTGTAAAAGCAACGCCAGGTTGGCCCGATTGGAATACACTCTTGAGTGGCAGACTGCACAAAAAGGATTCTAGGGAATTTAGAGTTAGTTCTGGTTCAGTTGCCTGGATTCTCATGGTACTACTAGATCATAAAGATAATGATCACCTGATTGAATATACTGCAATTGGCAATATAGGCTAACATAGAAAACACAACAGATCTCTGTAAGTTTTATAAAAATGTCCTTGCTCTTCATACAACTAATCCTTCCAGACAGAAGTTCTGAGTGCCAAAAGATGATTATAAAACAGGCAAAGTTATATCTACAAAAATGGCATACATAGATTTTGTAGTAGTAGAGGGAGAGCAACAACCAGGTACTTAAAGTATCAGGTAACAGGTTTATCAGATTCTGAAGAGTGTGGGGAAGAGAGAAATATTAGTAGTCTTTGCCTTTCAGCCTTCGGAACCTTCCTCATGAAAGGAGCACTCTGGGCAGCTTTCACAAACTGCTGTGAGAATTTTCATTTTAACAGCCTGCTGGGTTAACCATGCCTAACAGACGTGTCTGTCCACAGTTTGGTCACTATTCCCCTTAATCTTATAGAGAAATCTATGGAAAACAGCAGAGGTTGTCTCCTGATCCTGCATCTCCTAAGTAACCTGTCAACACCATGGGGTGTACTTTCTCCTCAGTCACTTCCTGGAGAGAGGAATGCCATCCGGATAGTAGAGACAGAGTGTAGAAATTGAACTGAATTCCCTCAGCAGGCTCTTTACAAACAAGATATAAACTCAATTACTTAAGCTAAACCAGAAACCCTAACTGAAAAATACTGGACTATATTTCTTGAGTAGAAGTCAGGTATTAATTTTCTTTTTTTCTGCCATCAAAGTGACTTGGACTTAAAAAGATATTACTTGGCCCTGGGAGGCTTTCCGGTTAGCCTCAATTCACTGGCTTATTTTGGATTTAGAAATTTCCTAGAATTCCATCTTGCATGCAGAGGTAGAGTCTGTGTAATCATTAATAGACTTTGTTGGTCTAAATTAATACTCCCAGCCACAGGGAATGGTCTGTTCAGGAACCTAAGGAGAAAGTCATATGACTTTCTAAGGTAGACCCTGATGGCTTCTAAGGTTTGTTTAGCTGATTGAGCCCTGGATGCTGGGGCATTGTTGAAAGCTGTAGGCAGGCCTCATTCTGCTGCTTGGAATGGTGTTGATAATAGCCTAAATAAAATGTTAAAGGAGACAAATTGAACAGATTTGATTCCAGCTACCAACTGTCAGATTAACCAGAGTGGCTGATAGAGAGATGTACTTATGGAGAAATTTTCCAGAAGTCAAGATGGTAAAAGGACGTCAGCTATCACTGGAAGACAATTCCTCTTTGATCTCTTTTATTTCTGTACATGTTGGTCTGAACTTTTTCCAATGATGTTTGCAAAGTGAACAGCCTTGGAAGAGAGAAATGATGTTTCCTTCGAGCCCAAAGGGCAGATTTGTTTACTGTCCAGTAAAGCAAAATACTGTCTATCTCTGGAGCAAAGGGAAGGCACGATACTGCCCTTATAGAAGAATTAGCTTCCCTAAACTCAGGATTTTTCTCCCCTTAACACAACTCACTTCCTGTGCAGGCTTCACCTGTCTTAGGCTTGTCCTGGGAGAATTGAAGGTTGAGAAACTTGCTCAAGAAAATGCTTACATTCTGGCTACTAGAATTGTTGTAACTAATAAAGCCATTTGTGCCTCACCCAGGAGTATCATCTTCTGCCAGCATCCATGAAACAGTGGCAGGCTAACTTGTTAGCTTGCAAGAAGAATAAAATCTAAGAATCTTCACAGTACTTGACACTTCTGAGACATGCTGTTCTGATTTTATAAAAAAGAAAAGAAATAATACATTATCAAGAAAGTATTAAGAAACCAATGCAGACGATATTTAGTCATTACTTAATCTGATCTTAACTGGAAAATTAATAGAATCTTTATTAAAACATTGTATGAATGTGTATGTTTTTAACTTTTTAAAAATACTCTTAAAGAATAAAAGATCCATTTAATTAATTGACTGAAAGCATGGAGGGAGGAGAATCATTTCTTCTTTAAGAGCAAACCTGTAAAAAATTGACAAAAAGCATTATTGAATAACAAAATGGAAATAGTAGAGAGTATTTTTATTACAAAGGACACTGTGTTCTGGCACAAAAGGAAAAGGTTCCAAAATCTCTGATTCCAATATGAATTGCTCTCCTGACCTGCAGGTTCACATATCCAAGGTTAATATTCATCCTGGCATGATGGCATGGTTGTGAACAGATGAAATATATAGTAACAAGCCAATTAAAGCTGTTGTCGCACCCTCTAAGTGCCATCTCTTTCTCGACTGGCAAGTCTTGCTCTAACTCTGTTGTGAAATATCATCTAACTGTGCTGCTCTTAAGTCCCCTTTTCCCTCTCTGATGCCTGACATGTTAGGAAGCCTCAAGGATCCTACTCTGGAGAGTTAGCCAGCATTCATCCTGACTAACCGTTGCCTTTGTTATTAAATATTTGGAATATAGTAGCTGACAAATTATTCATTTATGAAATCTCAATTAATGTACCCCAACCAACTTCTTTTTTTTCCCTTCAAATTTTATTCTTCCTTCTTTATATTCTATCTCGGAGGGAGTCACCTCTAAATCCAATCGGTCTGTGGCCCAGTAAATCTTTTATGCATTTTCTCTCTTCTCCATATCCAAATCCGTTTGATTGTTCTTGTTATCCCTGTAATATACCATTTCACTCCTTCTTTCTCTCCATTTTCACTGCCTTATTTCTCTTCACCTGTTTTTTCACCCCCTTCCAATTAATTCATTCAAATACAGCTGTTTGAATAGAACCTTATGTGGTTACTTACAGTCTAAAATTCTTCAACAGCATCAGTATAAACTTTTCACCTGGCCTTTTGAGAGCTGGTCTCAGATGACCTAGTTAACTCAGGTCTCACCAATCCACCACTCACACCCTTGTGCCAGCCATAGCAGACTACTTATTATTCTCTGTAGCTGTTCAGTTCTCTTAACACCTCTGTGCCTTTATCACTAAGAACAACCTCTTCACATCTTTTTGGTGTTAATTTCCACTCAGCTCTAAAAATTCAGCATAGACATCTCCTTTGGGAAGCATTCCAAAGTGAACAAATAATACTTCTTCTGTATTATGCCATTTGTATATTTCATTTTATATATTTTGTCTGGTTACATTTTTAGCTCATTTAGTTAGAGTTGTTTATGAAACACTATAGGATCTCAACAAATATTGTTTTAGTCACATTTATTTCTAATAAAATACCTCACATGCTGTTTGTGGCCAGGTGTTAATTTTTAAAAAATATACATATTAAAAAATCCTGAAATATTGATAAAGAGAACCATCAAATTTTCATTATATCAATAAGTAATATTGTTAGTATGATGTTAGTATGATATAAATAGAATAGCAATTAAAAGCAAAAAAAAATTCTAGCCTATGGGAAAATCCAGAAAGATATTATAATAAAGGATCCTTGCCCTAGTGGAGACACACTTCCAGGCTCCACATTTCTTCTCTCAAATGTTCATATACAAAAATCCAAAAAAACTGGTGATTTATTTTTCTTTTAGTTTTTCTTTTATTTTAAAGTTGTGGGGTACGAGTCGTGATTGAGTACATAATTAGTACAGCCGGAGATTTGGGCCTCCCATTGGACTTCACTTCGCCTGGATTAAGATCATGCACCCTTATTGATGTCATGCATCCCCCTTCCAATGGTAGTTCCTTGCTACCGCCAATTCCATTTTTGTAGAATTATGGTAGGTGTTCAGGGTCCACTTATGAGGAGAACTTGTGGTAGTCAGTTCTGTTTTTTGTGATAGGTCACTGAGCATGATAGACTCCAAATTCATCCAACTTTCTGCAAAGTCCATAATTTTGTCCTTTTTTATGGCTGTGTAATATTTTGTCATGTATATTTACCACAAATTTTTTATCCAGTCCAGTTTCAAGGGGCAACACAGTTCGTTCCATGTTTTTGCTAACTGTGAATAGTGCTACAATAAACATCCATGCATAGGTATCTTTTTTGTAGAAAGATTTGAGTTCCTCTAGGTATATTCCCAAAAGGGGGATTGCTGAGTCACATGGAAGGTAAATTTCTAGTTCTTTTAGGAATTGCCACACTCTTTTCCATAGAGGATGAATTCGTTTTTATTCCCACCAACAGTGAAGAAGCATTCCTTTTTCTTCACATCCTCGCCAGCATCTGTTTTTGTTTGTTTTATTAATGATGGTTTCTTTTACTGAAGTTAGGTGGTATCTCAATGTGATTTTGATTTGCATTTCTCTGATGATGAGTGAGGCTGAGCATTGTTTCATATATCCTTTGGCTACTCATTTATCTTCTTTTGAGAAGTGTCTATTCATGCATTTTGCCCACTTTTTAATGGGGCTGTTTGTTTTTTCTTTTCAGCATGTTTGAGCTCCTTGTAGATCCTGGATGTTAGAACTTTATCAGATATTCAGTTGGTAAATATTTTTTACCATTCTGTAGACTATCTCTCCACTCTCTTGATGGTTTCTTTTGCTTTGCAGAAGTTTTTCAGTTTGATGAGGTCCCACTCGTCTACCTTATCTTTCATGGCATGAGCATCTGGGGTTTTGAACAAGAATTGGTTGCCTATTCCAACTTCCATATGATATCTACTGCATTTTCTAAGTTTATTATAGTTTGAAGTTTTATGTTTAGGTCTTTGATCCATTTGGAGTTGATTTTTGTGTATGTTGACGGATAGGAGTCCTGTTTTAATGCATGTGATCTGCCAATTTTCCCAGCATCATTTACTGAATAACTTCTTCTCTCCCCATTGGTTGCTAGTGAAGGCTTTGTTGAAGAAAAGTTGGTTGAGAAATTGAGGTTTTGCTTCTGGAATCTCTATTCTGTTCCATTGGTCTATATGCCTCTTCTTGTACCAGTACCAGGCTGTTTTGATTATGGTAGCCTTCTAATAAAGTTTAAAGTCTGGTAGTGTGATACCTCCTGCTTTGTTTCTTTTACTGAGGACTTTTTTGGCTGTTTGTAGTCATTTTTGTTTCCTTATGGATCTCTGTATTGTTGTTTCCAGATCTGAGAAGAATGATGAAGATAATTTAATGGGTACTGAGTTGAATCGGTAGATTTCCTTTGGTAGGATGGACATCTTAACAATGTTGATTCGTCTAAACTACAAGCATGGAATATTTTAAATTTGTTTGTGTCTTTGATTTCTTTGAGGATTGTTTTCTAGTTTACATTGTAAAAATCACTTTTTTGGTTAGGATGATGCCAAGGCATTTCTTTTTTTGTTGCTATTGTGAATGGGACTGGGATTTTTATTTGGTTCTCTGTTTGTTGTTTGTGTATAAAAAGGCATCTGTCTTGTGCACGTTAATTTTATGCCATGTGACTTTGTCAAAAACCTTTATCAGTGTAAAGAGGTTTTTGACAGACTCCCTTGGGTTTTCTAGTTATAGGATCATATCATTTGTAAAGAGGGATAACTTAACTTCCTTTTTTCCTATTTGTATAACCCTGATATTCTTCTCTTGTCTACAGATACACTACAAGCTAAAAGGGACTCCGATCTTGAAAGTTCTCAAAGATAAACAAGTTCAACTAAGAAATGCCTACCCAGCTAAGCTAAGCTTCATCAGTGAAGATGAGGAATTAAAATCCTTTTCAGACTTTCAGTCCCTAAGAGATTATGCTGCTTCCAGACCAGCTTTACAGCAGATGTTTAAGAAGGTATTAAGTACAGAAGAAAAAAAAAGAATGACCACTTCCCAAGAGAACAGGAAAACATCATGACTGCAAACATGAAAAAACACACATGTATCAACCCAAAGTTAAAAAAAAAAAACAAAAAACCCAAATTCATAAGAGCCTCATGACAAAGGTAGACTCTTACATTTCAATAATCAGCCTGAATGTGAATGGAATAAATATGCCACTGAAAAGTCATAGAATGGAAAAATTGGAAAATAAAGCATGACCCAATAATATGCTTCCTTCAGGAAACTCATCTCACTACAAAGGGCACTCACAGACACAAATTTAAAGGATGGAAACAAAACTTTCAGGTGAACAAAAAACAACAGAAGACAGGAATGGTGATGTTAAAACAGACAAAAACTTCAAGCTATCAAAAATTTAGAAACATATGGAAGGACACAACATAAAGATAAAAGTTTCAATTCATCAACAAAAATATCCATCCAAAATATATATGTACACAACACAGGAGTAACTAGATTTATATAACTAATAAATAAAGTAAAAAAGGATATTGATTCTAAAACTATTCTTTGCTGAAGTTAGGGTTTTGGTGGTCTTGCCTTTTCATCTTTCTTAGGTGATTTGTTAGGTAGCTGACTTGTGACCTTTCTATTTTGTTGATGTATGTTCATAGAGATATAAATTCTCCTCTTATTACTAATTTCATGGCATCTCAGAGGTTTTGGTAAGATGTGTCTATATTTTCATTTTTTCCCAGGAATCACTTAATTTCTGTGTTGACCCAGAAGTTGTTCAGTTTTATTCTGTTTAGTGTCCATATCTATGGGGTGTTGGGGAATTTTGTTGGTAGTAATATTCATTTTTGTCCCACTGTGGTCTGAGAAGGTGCATGATAGCATTTTGTTTATTTATTTATTTATTTTAAGAAGTTATTTTAAATATGTGGGTTACAATTCAGGATTAGGTATACAAATGTTCATTATGCAGGTATCTTTGTTGATGAGGTATGTCCTCCCAAGCAGTTTCCCACTCTTGTCAATCCTGCCCCTGCCCTCCCCTGGTAGTTTCCCACTTATGCCAATCCCTTTCTTATAATACTGTGATAGTTGTTCAAGGTTCACTTATAAGTGAGAATATGTGATACTCAGTTCTTTATTTTTGTGATAGATCACTCAGTATTATAGCCTCTAAATCACTCAAGTTACTGCAAAGTTCATAATTTTGTCCTTCTTTATGGCTGCATAATAGTCCATCATGTGTGTCCCACATTTTTTAAAGCATGATTAGTTCCATGATTTTGTTATTGTGAAAAATGCTGCGATAACCATGCATGAGGTATCTTTTTCAGAGAGTGGGTTGAGTTCCTCCAGGTATATTCCCAGTAGCGGGATTGTAAGGTCATATGGGACGACAGTTTTTAGATTTTTTAGGAATTGCAACACTATTTTCCACAGAGGTTGTATTAGTTTACACTCCCACCAACGCTGTAGAAGTGTTCCCTTTCATCGCATTCTCTCCAGCATCTGTTGTTTTTTGAGTTATTGATGATGGCCATCCTGACTGGAGTTAGGTAGTATTTCTGTGTGGTTTTAATTTGCATTTCTTTGATGACTAGTGAGGCTGAGCATTTTTTCATGTATCTGTTGACTGCTTGTATGCCTTCTTTTGAGAAGTGTCTATTCATATCTTTGGTCCACTTTGTAATGAAGCTGTTTGTTTTTTTTTTTATTTTTTGCACATTTGAGTTCCTTATAGATCCTAGATGTTAGGCCTTCGTCAGGTATGCACTTGGTAAATATCTTTTTCCAGTCTGTGGACTGTCTCCCCACTCTCATAATGGTTTCTTTGGCTTTGCAGAAGCTTATCAGTTTGATGAGGTCCCACGAGTCTATCTTACTTCTTACGGCATGGGAACTTGGGGTTTTGATCAGGAATTGGTTGCCAGTTCCAATTTCCATAAGGATGTCTCCTGCATTTTCTAAGGTTCTTATAGTTTGAGGTTTTATGTTTAGGTCTCTCTTCCTTTTAGAGTTGATTTTTATGTATGGAGATAGGTAAAGGTCATGTTTTAACCTTCTGCATGTGGTCAGCCAGTTTTCCCACACCATTTACAGAATAGGTTCTCCTCTCACCGGTGGTTGGTGGTGGAGGTTTTGTCTAAGATAAGGTGGCTGAGAAACTGAGGTTTTTACTTCTGGAATGTCTATTCTGTTCCATTGATCTATATCCTGTTCCTATAGCAATATCAGGCTGTTTTGATTTTTGTTGCTTTTTAATAAGGCTTAAAATCTGGAAGTTTAATGCCTCCTGCTTTTTTTTTTTTTTTTTCTTTTTTTGCTGAGCATCATTTGGCCATCTGTGGTCCTTTATGTGTCCATATGAATTACTGTATTGTAATTTCTAGGTCTGAGAAGAATGCTGCTGGTAATTTAATGGGTATTATATTAAATCTGTAGACTGCGTTGGATAGCATGAGCATCTATCTTAACAATGCTGATTCTTCCACTACATAAGCATGGAATATTTTTCCATTTGTTTTGCTTGTGTCATCTTTGATTTCTTTGAACAATGTTTTGTAGTTTTTGTTGTAAAGACTTCTCTGGTTAGGATGATGGCAAGGTATTTCATTTTTCTGTGGTGATTGTGAATGAGATTATGGTTCTTATTTAGTTTTCTGTTTATTTATTGTTGGTGTATAGGAATGCAAATGACTTTTGGACATTTTGTACTCTGAGACTTTGCCAATGTCCTTTATCAGTGCAAGGAGGTTTTTGACAGATTCTTTTGGGTTTTTGAGGTATAGAATCATGTCATCTGCAAAAAGGGATAATGGACCTTCCTCTTTTCCTGTTTGGATACCCCTGATTTCCTTCTCTTGTCTGATTGCTCTAGCTTGACCTTCCAATACTGTGTTGAACAGGAGCGGTGAGAATGAACATCCTTGTCTTCTTCTGGTTTTCAGGAGAAACGGTTCCAATAACTGTCTGTTTAGCAGTATGTTGGCTGTGGGGTCTTTTGTAGATGGCTCTTACTATTTTGAGGTATGTTCCATCTATACCTAGATGTTCAAGTGTTTTTATTAGGAAGCATTGCTGGATTTTATCAAAATCTTTTTCTGCATCTAATGATATCATCATGTGTTTTTTGTATTTAAATCTGTTGATGTATTCAATATGTTTATGGTCTTGTGGATGTTGAACAAGTCCTGCATCATGAGATTGAAGTCAACATCATATTAGTGGATGATTTTGGGATGTGTTATTGGATGAGAATTTTAGAATCTATGTTCATCAAGGATATTGGCCTATAGTTCTCTTTCTTTGTTGGGGGTTCTTTACCCAGTTTGGGTATCAATGTGATGTTAGTATCCTAAAATGATTTGGGGAGAGTTCCATCTTTCTCGATTGCCTGGAATGCTTTCAAGAGGATTGATATCAACTCCTCCTTGTATGTTTTGTAGAATTCTGCTGGAAAGCAATCTGGTCCAGGGCTTTGTTTTGTAGGTAGTTTTCTTACAACATAGTCAATTTCCTGGGTTGTTATTGGCCTGTTTAGGGTCTCGATTTCTTCTTGTTTCAATCTGGGGAAGTTGTTTAATGTAAGAGATTCCTCCATTTCTTTTAGGTTTTCAAGTTTGTTTCTAAACAGGTCTACATAGTTATCTCTGATAATATTTTTTATTTTTTCAGGGTCTGTTGTGACTTGATCTTTCGAATTTCTGATTGTGTTTAGTTGGGCTTTTTCTCTCTTTTTCTTGATCAGATTAGCTAGGGGACCATCTGTCTTGTTTATCCTTTCAAAAAACCAGTTTTTAGTTTCACTGATTTTTTGTATTATATTTTTGTCTTCTATGTCTCAACTTTGGGATTTTATTTTGGTGATCTGGATTCTTCTGCTAAAGTTAGATTTTTTTTGTGGTCTTGCTTTTCCCCCTTCATTAGGTGATTTGTTAGGTTCTTAACTTGTGATTCTTCCATTTTCTTTATATGTGTTCATAGAAATATGAATTCTCCTCTTAGTACTGTTTTCATGGCATCCCAGAGATTTTGGTAAGATGTTTCTTCATTTTCATTTGTTTCCAGGTATCTTTTAATCTCTGTTTTGATTTCTGTGTTGGCACAGAGGTTGTTACACATCATGCTGTTTGGTGTCCATGTCTTGTGGGTTTTGGGGGAATTTTGCTGGTGTTGATATTTATTTTTATTCCACTGTGGTTGGAGAAGGTACATGGCAGAATTTCAGTCTTATGAAATTTTTTTATACTTGATTTATGGTCGAAGATGTGGTCAATCTTAGAGCAAGTTCCATGTGGTGATGAGTAGAATGTATATTCTGTGATTGTTGGGTGGAATGTTCTGTAGGTGTCAATTAAGTCCATTTGGTCAAGCGTCATGTTGAGGTTCCAGATCTCCTTTACGTCTTTTGTCTTGATAATCTGTCTAGGGTTGTTAGTGTTAGTTATGATATTGTAAAGTCAATATCTTTTTCTAGTTTACCTAGAAGCTGCTTTATGAAAGTTGGTACTCCTATGTTGGGTACATATATGTTTAGGATGGATATTTCTTGTTGATGGATTTAACGTTTTATCATTATGTAGTGACTTTCCATATCTTTTTAAATTTTTGATAGCTTAAAGGGTATTTTATATGATATTAAGTTTGCAACTCCTTCTTTCTTTTGTGTTCTGTTAGCCTGAAATTTTGTTTCACATCCTTTTTGAGTCTGTAATTGTCCTTTTTAGAGAGATGAGTCTCTTGGACACAATATATTATTGCCTCATGATATTATATTCAGTTTGGCCTTCTATATCTTTTTAGTGGGGGCATTTAGTCCATTCACATTCAGGCTAATTATTGAGATGTTGGAGTTTATCCCTGTCATGAGGTT
>CAUYQG010062905.1:0-57938 GCA_963574415.1 Tarsius wallacei | reverse complement strand
ACTTGGAAGGCTGAGGCGGAAGGATCACCGGAGCCCAGCAGGTCGAGGCTGCGGTGGCCGGGAGCGGCCACTGCACTCCAGTCTGGGCAACAGAGTGAGATTCCAACTCAAAAAAAATAAAAAAATTTAAAAAAAGAGATCGCTTGTGAGTTCTGAACCTAGACCTCAACAGGCTCCATGTTTCTCTCTCTCCAGAATTTCCAACTTTCAGCAAGAGAAGAACAGGTCCCCCAGGGAGCTTCTAGCCCTCCAGCCTAAACCTCAGAAGGAGACCCAAGGAACACACTTGCAGAACTGTTCTGCCCTTTGCTACGTGAGTACACAACATTACTAGGTAAGGCCAAACTGTTTCTGAAATACTCCAGTAAATGACTTTCCCACCAACAGGGTAAGAGTGTTCAAGCGAATCCACATTCTCACCAATGCTTGGTAATGTTGGACTTAGACATTTTTTTTGTCCATGCTGTGGGTAATAAAGTAGTATCTAATTTGGGGGGCGGTGAGACTGTTTTCATCTTTGCTCATTTTCTTAATCATTCACATAGGGAAATATAACGCACATACACAAAATGTGCACAGGGTAAACATATTCAATTCAATAACTTATGGGACTATGGCCAGACCCCCAAGAGGGCCTTTCCTGCCTTATCTCCCATCATTTCTCCTCTCCACTGCACCAAAAGCTCACCACACTCATCACTTTTTTGGCAATCTTTTCTAAGCTTCCATTTTTAGACTTTTAGCATTTACACTGGACTTTAGTTTCACCTGTTTTCCTAACTTGGTATAAGTGAAATCGTACAATATTTTCAGTATCTAGCTTTTTTCATTCAAAATCCTAAGATTCATCTATGTTGTTGCATATAGACGCAGCTGATTCATGTTCACCACTGCACAACATTACACTGCGTGAATATGCTGCCATTTGTCTACCTCTTCTCTTGATGATGAACATTTAGGTTGTGGCCAATTTTGGCGCATTGAGATTAATACTGCCCTGACATTCTATACTTGTCTCTTGATACATATGTGTGTATATTTCTTTGGGATATTGAATGGAGCCACTGGATCCTTGAGGAGAGAGAACGCATGATCATTTTCCAAAGTGGTTGTACCAATTTACACACCCACCAACACTGTTCGTGGGGCTCACATGCTGGCTTACGCTTGGAAATTTCAGTCTTTTTAACTTCAGCCAGGAGAGTACTGGAGGAGGAACTTCCAGAAATGAGAAACTAAGCTATTAAAAGAAAAGAAAAGAAAAGAAAAGAAGAATCTAACAGAAGAAAAAGATAGATATCTAATATAATAGGAAAAGAATGTCCTAGCATGGCAAATACAGACTGGCTGACTAGTTCAGATTGAAACAGGAGATAGAGGCTTAAGGAAAAGGTCTCTAAGAAGAAAATGAACATGACAGAACACCTGATGGGTAGGATCAGATTCATATATTTTCAGTTCTCTTGGGGAAGTCTGAGGGTAAATCAGAATAAGAGACAAATATACTAAGCAAACAATATAATAAAATAATGTTAATTTCAGAAGAAAAGATAAATCCTACAGAGTACATTGTTTTGCTGCCTTCAAACAAATGTTGAGCTTGCAAATTATTTTCTCACAGTTTATAGTTTATCTTTTCATTTTCTTAACAGGGTCATTTGTAGGGCAGAAGTTTTCAATTTTGATGAAGTCCAACCTAAATATTTTTGCTCTTGCACCTCTGGGGTTGAGCTGATAATTCTTTGCTTAGCCCTAGATCCTAAACATTTTCTCCTCCATTATTTCTAAAGGTTTTATAGTTTTATCTTTACACTTAAATTCGTGATGTATTTTTAATTAATTTTTGTATACGATTTAAGACTTAGGTTGAGGTTGACTATTTTTGCCTATAGCTGTCCAATTATTCCAGCATTTGTTGAAAAGGCTATCTTTTCTTCATTGAATTACCTTCAATCTTTGTCAAAAATCAGTTAGGTGTATTTGTGTGAGTTTACTTATGGGTTTTCTATTCTGTTCCATTGATCTATTGCTCCAGCAACCACATGGTTGTGATTACTGCCGCTATGAGTCTGGAAATTGAATAGAGTGATTTCTCCCATGTTATTCTTCTTTTCCCAAATTATTTCTTTGCCATTCCACATACATATTAGAATTGTCTATGTATACAAAAAATCTTGCTGAGATTTTGATAGAAATTGCATCAAACGCGTATATTTATTTGGGGAGAGTTAACATCTTTACTATGTTAAATTTTCTAATTTATAAGCACAGTATATCTCTCTATTTATTTAGATTTCCTTGATTTATTTCATTATTGCCATGCAGTTTTCAGTGTACAAGTCCTGTACATGTTTTGTTAGATTTATATCTATGCATTTTGGGGGGTTGGTTTCATTTCTTCCTTTCTGATTTGTATGCCTTTTATTTTATTTTCTTGCCTTACTGCATTGGCTTGAACTTCCAGCACTATGTTCTTTCTCTCTCTCTCTCTTTTAATTTTTCTTATTTTAAAGATGTGGGGTACAATTCAGGGTCAGGTTTACAAATGTTCATTTTGCAGGTACTCTTTTGTTGATGAGGTGTGCCCCTCTTCTCCAGGCGGATTCCCACCTTCCACTCCCCCACCCGCTCCCGGCAGTTTCCTGCTACTGCCAATCCTTTTCTTATAGTATTACGATAATTGTTCAAGGTCCACTTATGAGTGAGAACATATGATACTCAGTTCTTTGTTTCTGTAACACATCACTCAGTATTATAGACTCTAAGTCCATCTAGGTCAGCACTATGTTCTCATGGTGAACAAGAGTGGTGAGAATGAACATGCTTACCTTGTTGCTCATCTTAAAAGAAAAGCATTCAGTTTTTCACCATTATGTATGTTTGCTGCAGGGTTTTTACAGGTGCTCTTTTTCAGGTTAAGGAGGTTCTCAACTTGAATTTCCTTTTTTAAATCATGAAAAGGTGTTCAATTTTGCCAAATGTTTTTTCTGCATCAATTTACATAACCATGTGTATTTTCTCCTTTAGCCTGTTGGTATCATAGATTAAACTGATTGATTTTTTGAATATTAAACCAGCCTTGCATCTCTGGAGTAAATTCTTTTTGGTAATGATGCCTAATTTTTTTTACATATGTTAAATTATATTTGCTATTATTTTGTTCAGAATTTTTGCATCTATATTAGTGAGGAAAATTGGTCTGCAGTTTTCTTTTTCTATACTGTTTTAGTCTGGTTTTGGTAGCATGATAATACTATTTTCATAAAAATCAATGTTCCCTGCTTTTTTATTTTCTAAAAGAGATTGTATAGAAAAGGTGTTAATTCTTTAAACATTTGGTAGAATTCTCCAGCAAAAACCATCTGGCCTTGGAGATTTTGTTTTGGGAATTCTTAAAATTATGAACTCAATTACCTTAAAAGTTATAAGGCTTTTCAAATTATCTATTTCATATGGTGTGAATTATGGTAGTTTGTGGTTTTCAATGAATTAATTGATCCATTTCATCTAAGTTGTTACATTTATTTGTGTAGAGTTGTTCATATTATTCTCTTACTATCCTTTTGATGTCTGTAGTGATATGCCTGTTTTATTCCAGATACTGGCAATTTGTGTCTTCTAACTTTTCTTCTTGATAGAGTTTTGTCAATTCTGTTGATTTTGTCAAAGTACTAGCTCCTTTTCCTTGATTTTTCTCCTTTGTTTTTCTAATTCATTGACTTTTGTTGTTAAATTTATGATTTCCTTCCATCTGCTTGCTTTGGGTTGACTTTGTTCTTCTTTATCCAGTATCTTTGTTTTTTAAAATTTCACTTTGACTAATAATAATTGTATATATTATGTATTTATGGGATACAATGTAATGTTTTGATAATGTTTACATTGCAGGATTATTAAATCAAGCTAATTAACAAATTCATCACTTCATCTATTTATCATTTTTGTGGCGAAAACATTTAAAATCTACTCTTTTAGCAATTTTGAAATATACATTGTATTATTATTTATTATAGTCACCATTCTGTACAACAGATTACTAAGCTCACTCTTGTCTAACTGAAGTTTCTTAGTCTTTGATCTATAGCTCCTCTTTGGCTTCAACTGTTTCCCTTTGTTGTTATCAAGTGGACAGAAGTCCAGCTCTCCCGATAGAGTTTACTCTCCCACATTTCAAAACATGCAAAGAATTATTTCACAGGATACATCTCTAGGCCTGGCATTAAGATTTCAGCAGCTATCATAAATGACAAGACAGCCTCCTCAGTTTGAAGGATCATATAAGGAAGAGGACGGGAGATGGGCTTGCCTGGAAAGCACAGCTTATCACATAAAGTAACCCTTCCGCGACCCCAGGGGAATAGACATCCAAATAAATCTTTTCCATCAGTTATTTCACTGAGTTTGTGATTAATTCTAAGAAAAAATTCTGAAAACTTCCTGATTAGTTCCCTGACCTCGACATCTGGGTGTGCAGGCGACTTGACAGATTTATTTCAAGAGTGCCTCTCAGTGTTCGGGTCATTGGGAATGCCACAGCAGAGCTTTGCAAATGAAGCCATAGTAATTTTTTTATGAATCTCTTTGGAGCACTTAGGATCTAGCTTGCCCCCCTTATTTATGGTCTATCAGCCTGTCTGGGAGTAGAAAGGGCTTATACAACAAAAAGAGAGGGATGCCCCCACGATTCCCTTACAGAAGCACAAATGAGAAGGGTATGTGACCTTCAGATACTCCCAAAAGGAGGAGAGTTGGGGGAGGCTGAGCCTGCAGGCAGAGTAAGGCAGAGGATGGCGAAGAGATGCCAGCGTGACTGCAGGCCTGAGAGTCCACAGTGGGAAGGCCAAGGTCAAGATCCTTGAATGTGACTAGCCTGTTGGGACGAGGAGGTGGGGCGGCATTGGAGACAGAGTCAGAATACTCAGAGTCCCACCTGCCGTGGAGGGACCCGAAACAAGCCACATAACTGCTCTGGGCTGCAGTCTCCTGGGCTCCAGTGAGGATCAAATGAGGTTATAGAGGTAAAAATACAAAATGACGATGTAATGTTAGTATTATTATTGTTTTTATTTGAATCAAAGAATAGATTTATAGAACCAAAACCTTGATATTTTTTCTTTTATTCCCCAAAGGTTCAAACCAAGCTAAAAAACTAGACCCTAATTTTCAAATTTTGGTAAAATACACATAACATAAAGTTTACCCATCTTAGCCATTTGTAAGTGTACAGCTCTATGACATCAAGAACATTCACTTTGTTGTACAATGATCACCACACTCCACCTCCAGAATGTTTTTATCCTCCCACACCAAAACTCTGTACCCATTAAAAAACAATTTCCTCTTCCCCCTCCCACCAGCCCTCGGCAACCACCATTCTTTCTGTCTTTGTGATTTCACTCCTTCAGGTAGCTCACATAGTGGAATCATTATTTGTCCTGTTAGGCTTATTTCACCTAACATGATGTCCTCAAAGTCCAGCCATGCCGTAGGCCGTGTCAGAACTTCCTTCCTTTTTTAAGGTCGAATAATATTTTCAGTTGTGTAGATCGCATTTTATTGATCCATTCATCTGTCCATGGACACTGGGCTTCTTCCACTTTTTGGCTGTTGTGAACAATGCTGCCATAAATGTGGATGTGCAAATACCTGTTTGAGTCTCTGCTTTCAATTCGTGTGGGCAAATACCCAGTCTCTGCTTTCAATTCGTATGGCAAGTCTATGTTTAATTATTCTCAGATCAGGCACTGTGGCTCACACCTGTAATCCCAGCACTTTGAGAGGCCAAGACGAAAGGATTGCTTGAACCCAGCAGTTCAAGACCAGCCTAGGTGGCATAGCGAGACCTCAACTCTACACAAAATCAAAAAATTAGCTGGACATGGCAGTGCCCGCTGCTATAACAGGGTCCATCTATATTGTAGCATGATTACTGAGTTTCTGGGGTCTTACTAGTGCCACTGAGTACTTTGATCATTACTAGCATGAGGATTATGGCTATGGTCTGAATGTTTGTGTCCTCTTAAAATTCATATGTTGAGTTCCTAACTCCCAATGTGGTGGTATTAGGAGGTGGGGTCCCAGCTACTCGGAAGGCTGAGGCAAAAGGATTCCCTGAGCCCAGAGGTCGCGGCGGCAGTGAGCTGTGAGCATGCCACTACACTCCAGCATGGGCAACAGAGTGAGACCCCAACTCTAAAAAAAGTTATTCTAGGGATAATCATACTGTTTTCCACAGCAGCTGTACCATCTTACATTCCACCAACAGTGTACCAGGGTCCCAACATCCCTATATTCTCAGCCACACTTGTTATTTTCTGTTTGTTGTTGTTGCTTAATCATAGTCATTTTAATGATCCCAGAAACTCACTGTGGTTTTGATTTGCATTTCCCTAATATTAATAATTAGTAATGATAGGCCAGGCTTGGTAGCTCAGCCTGTAATCCCAGCATGTTGGGAGGCCAAGGCAAGTGGATTGCCTGAACCCACAGGTTCGAGACCAGCCCAGGTAACTTGGCGAGACCTCGTCTTTACAATAAATCAAATATTAGCCAGGCATGGTAGCATGCACCTGTAGTTCCGGCTACTTGGAAGGCTGAGGCAGAAGGATCACTGGAGCCCAGCAAGTCAACTCTGGGGTAGCTGTGAGCATGCCACTGCACTCCAGCCTGGGTGACAGAGTGAGACTCCGTCTCAAAAAAAAAATTAGTGATGTTGAGCATCTTTTCATGTGCTTGTTGGCTATTTGTATATATTCTTTGGAGAAATGTCTATTCAAGTCCTTTGTTCATTTTAGAATTGGGTTGTTTGTATTCTTGCTGTTGAGTTGTAGGAGTTATATATTCTGGATATTAACCTCTTATCAAATATGTGATCAAGAAATATTTTCTACCATTCCATAGGTTAACTTTTCTCCCTGTTCATTGTGTTCTGTTATGCACAGAAGTAGACTCTACTTTTTGAATATTTGTAGGATTCTACCACTTTCACAAATATTCTCACTAGTCTGTTGATTCCTGCCTAACAATAATTCTTGGTTCCTTTGTCTAAAAAATGAGCTGCCTTAAAATTTATTGCAGAGATGAACATCTCACTTGCCTCATCCAGTCCCATCTCTGCTTATTCTGAGTGACTCCTCTATCCTGAAGCATCCCTGCTGATGACAGGGGAAAGTGCCCACAACACCAGCCCTAATGACACAGGACTGCATAACTGCCTTAGTTTGGACTGCTGTAATAAAATCCCATAGCCTGGGTGGCTTACACACAATGGACATTTACTTATCAGAGTTCTGGAGGCTGGGAAGACCGGGATCAAGATGCCAGTAGATTCCATGTATAATGAGAGCCCTCTTCCTGGCTCATAGATGGCTCTCTCTGTCCTCACCTGGCAGAAGGGGTGAGAGAGTTCTCTGGGACCTCTATTATAAGGGCACTAATCCCATTTGTGAGAGCTTCCCCCATCTCCAAGGACCCCACCTCCTAACACCATCACCTTGGAGATTAGAATTTCAACATACAACTTTTAGGAGGACACAAACATTCAGACCTTCGCTATAACCCTCATGCTAATAATGCTCAAGTATTTACTGGACTAGTAAGAGCCCAGAAACTCCAGTAATCAGGCTACAATGTAGATGAACTCTGAAGACAATATGCTAAGTTAAAGAAGCCAGATACAAGGGCTACATATTGTTTGGTTCCATTTAATGTCCAGAGTAGGAAAATCCATAGAAAGAGAGTAGTTTAGTAGTTGTGTAGTTGTTTGGGGCCAGGCAGGGGAAGGGGGGGAGGTAGCGGGAGGGGAATGGAAGAATAGGTGGGTGATGCGTAAGGGGTATGTACGTATTACCTCTGTTTGAAGTGAAGAAAATGTTCTAAAATTGACTGTGGCGATGATGCATATTCAACAAATACACAAAAAAACCCACATTGAATTGTATACCTTAAGTGAGTAAATTGTATGGTGTATGAATTATATATTAATAAATGTGTTAAAAACAGAAACTACCACCACACTGTGATTTTACCGATTTACTTAGTTTTGGGGGTTTTAATCCTTTCCATGTTCTGTTCTATTTTCACAAGTGTTACCAACATAGAAAGTTTGAGGCCAATGAACGCTGTCTTCACCACTATCCCTCCAGTGTGACTCCCATGTGTTTCTCTAGATGACAGTGGAGCCCTCTTCCTCTTGGGGGTTCAAATCAATTTGCCCCAGCAGGTCCTTCTCTGGCTCTTCCTTACTTCAGAGGTACCAGGGACTAGGGCTTCTGATTATTCCTAGAGAGGCACTGAGTCTGGGCTGGGGACAAAGCTGGCCTGTCATTGGGGATTTACCCTGGTCTGCCCAATGGGCTTGGGCACATGGATTGGCACATCTTCGAGGAATCACCCCAGCCTCCTTGCCAGGCCAGTGATATGGATGGCCTCCCACACTGATCTCTCCTGGCCTCATTCTCCCCCAGGGTCTACAAATGTCAACATTTTCGAGAACCGAGACTCAGTTTTGTGTACCCCACAGCAAGGATGGCAAACACAGAACACACATCTCACCATTTTCCTCTCTTTTGCTGATTGGTAAAGACAGCTTTTACACTTTTCTCCCAAAGTCCAGATAGAGCCTCTGAATCCTACTTGACACACTGTATACTAGGCACTAACTGCCAGACAAAAGAAGCTGACACACATGGTAAAACCTACTTGCCATCCTGTCCTACCTATAAGTACAAAAATAAACAAAATGCTTCCAACTAAATGTAATATTGATGCTTACTAAGGAAATTTGCTCACTCTTTCAACATGCGCAGTCTACTTGAAATGATTAAGACATCTTGGCATATAGGAGTTGCTGAGTACTCTTGAGTTTCTGCCTGGAGGCTGGGGAAGCAATCCCCTTCTCTGTGCTTCTGCAGCAAGTCACCAGCGATGTTTGGAGGAGGCACCAGCACACTGCAGATGTCAGATTCCGCAGTAAATGGATCTTGCATTCACCCCCGGTGGGAGTGAAAATTAATACAAACAACTTTGGAAAACAGTTTGGCAGCGTCTAGCAAAACTCAGCATATGTGTGCCCTATAACCCAGAAACTTCACTTCTGGGCAAAACTGACAGATGGAGGTTCACGAGACACAGTACACCAGGGTGTCCACGCCGGCGCCACACACAACAGCCTCACAATGGAAATACACAACATCTACAAGAGAAGGATGGGAAAACAAACTGATGTATTCATATGACAAAAAGCCAGATTCTAGAGCTACTTGTAATAATATGAATGAATCTAACATGGTGCAAGAAAAAAAGCAAGGAAAAAAAGGGGTATATAACATATGATTCTACTTATACAAAGTTGGAAGCCAAGAAGCATTCGTTCGTGCTGTTCCAAGTTGTGATGGCAGGTGCCTGTGTTAAGGATGAGTGGCTGGAAGAAGGAAGGAAGGATGGGGCTCCAAGGATGCTGGTGATGTGATGTTTCTAGATTTGAGTGCTGGTTCCTTAGATTTGTTCTTTCGTGAAAAGCCACTGAGCTCGACACTTACAATGTGTGTCTTCCTTTCTGGACATGTCTGAGTTAACATGGAGGATTTATTAAAAACAAATAAACAAAAAACCCATAAGTAGCCCAGGGGACAGTCTGGTGCTTAAGGCTGAGTAGACCTACAGCCTGCCTTAGTTTCTCCCAGGGAGAGCAAGGCCAAGACCATGAGGAGACCTTCAAGGGCTGGTGGAAAACAGAAAAGAAAGTTGCATTTTGATATGGTTCCTCACAGGGGAGTTCTCCCACCAGGAAGTGCCATTACCCGAGGTGAAGACAATAGGGAAAGGATGGATTTCTTCCAAAATTCAGTCCAAGCATTCTCCTCTGCTTCCCCAAGAGGGACTGAGTATCCCTGAAATATAAGTTTTCCTCTCTCTGTGTCTCTCTGTGCACTGGTCTTCCTGCAGAGCTGCTCTGTCACCCCATCGGGGCACAAACTGCCCCAGGACAAGGGCCTGGTGCATGACAGCTGTTCCCAACTGACTCGGAAATGAGAGTGGATGGATGAAGAGTTATGATACCAAAAAGTCAGATGCAGAAGTGTCACTTGGGTTCATTAAATTTGATTTTAAAGACTTCAAGAAGGCTTTGTATTAAGTTTTTTATCTTCTGTATTTCATGATGCTTTGATATCTTGGGGCTTTACTGATCTTGAAAAGACTCTCCCTCCTAGGGCCAGCTAATTCCTGTGGATAATAATCAGCTTGCCTGCAAGCCCACTCTTCATATGTAAACCAACCCATCCATAGCTCATACCACCAACCACTTCCTTCATCTAACTCTCACACACTAAGCCAGTATTTCCCCCGCCCTAGATCGCCCCAGGGTCGGTACTAGGCAACTAGGTACCACCCTTATAGCCCACAGCTCACTGAAATCATTCAAATGAGCCAATTTTAAGCTTGCTCAAACATGCCTGTCCTTTTTGTCCTCACGAAAAACCCACAATAACAGCTTTGGCCCGTGCTTTCCCCTAGATTCCTCTGTCTCCAGTCAACCTTGCCTCCAGCTAACCTCCGTGTGGCCCTGCATGGTGTGATGTGGCCCCCACCTGTTGGGAACTGTGAGTAATAAACTCTTCCTTAAAAGCAGTGATCTCGTGTCTGTTATCCTACTACATCTGATGACTACAAATCCCAGAACCTTTTAAAATAGGCTTTGCAATTTAAAGCATGATAAATCCTTCTCTAACCATCTGTTGCTCCAATTCATCTCTTTCCTGTGTATGTTTTCAACAGACACCTGTGCTCAAAATCTATCAATGCGTGTCCTAGAGTGCAATCCATAGGTATGGTGCATGCAAGCACTGTGTGCTACTCCTAACACCTAGAATCAGGTGGTGTCCTCAAAGAGGTTCTTTTGTAAAATATGCAGCTATTCAAATCACTATGAATAACGGGAATCACCATGAGTAATGGCAAGAGTAAACATCAAAATCCTTCCTCAGCCCTTCACTCAGAAGATTTCTGCATTTTGTTTTTAGTGCTGCTGTAAATGAAGGAAGCCTCATTTGTTCTATGGCAAAATGACCAAGATCTGCCTATTATCCACTTGGCAGTGAAGTGAATAGAGAGTCACGATGTATTGTGATGTCTGTCGTGCTGAGTGCACCCAACCGCCTCCTAGACCCATGTGCTATGTGCCATACACTGGAAATACCAGGGCGGGAAGAGGACAGGCAGCCGGCTGGGGACCTCCACATGAGGGAAGGCCACTCATTGGGCCTCACTCAGGCCCTTTCCTAGTATGAGTGGCTGCCACCCAAGACCCTCCCGGGCCCACAACTGATATCCTGGGCAGCCGGGAGCCGAGGCGTGGGGTTCATCGTCGCTGGCTGGCCTGAGCCCTGAGGCTGCTCCACAGGCCCCTCCCTCCACAGAGTGGTTCCGTGACACCAGGTCTATGTCTCACCTCACTTTGGGATTCTTTAGTACAAATCCATTCTAAGAAAATGGAAAAATAAAGCTCTGATTAAGTAGGAACTAGAAACCGCAGACCAGGGGCCACTGCAATTTACGGCAGCAGCCTGGCTATCAGCTCAACTTCCAGCACTTATCTGAAGCTGTGGGCTGGACAGTCCCGCTCGGCTGGCTCAGGGTCTGCGTGTGCCATGCTCCACACCCCAGGAAGCTTCAGAGGCTCGGTGACCCGAAGGCTGGGCCACCAGTTTTCATCCAGTTCATGTGAATTCAGAGAAGCCAGGATCTTAAAAGTTCCTACTAGGCCTGCTCTTCTGAGTCCTTCCAAGTTCAACAGAATTTAAATTTCTACCTTTCAACTGACATATTTTTGTCCCTGCCTTGCTTTAATTATGATATTTTATGCTGTCCAAGAAGCCTGGCTGTTATGACTGACCAGCGTTTCCGAATTTCACTTGTCATGCAATTAAAGCACATTAGAGCACAGGCTGACAGCCCAGGAAATGCACTCAAGTTGCTGATGAAGGTGAAGAGCTTTTTGCATTTGTTCCTAACTGTGCATTGGAATCTGAACCTTAGGGATGGTGGAAACCTTATATACAAATAATGTGTGTATATATATAAAATATATATTTAAAGGAATCCTAGATTCCTGTAAAATCCCAAATCTGATGAAAATCTAGGGTTTTGTTTGTGTGTGCACGTGTGTGTGTAAGACATTAAGGAAAAATATTTCTAATTCCAAAAAATAGAACTTTTATCATAGCTTTTATTATATAAATCACACAACCAAGCCTTATAACCCTCTCTGTCCTCTTAGGAATAAACTTCTTGCTTTCCTTTCTATCCTCAATGACTTCACCTTTATTTTGGTCTTTGTTTATTGTATTTTGTTTGCTAATTCATCTGTTGCTCTGTAACAGATGCTCAAATTATTTGTAAAATAGTAAATCTGAGTCTCAGGCTTTTCATTTTTCATTGAACGTGTGCTATCCTGACGAGAGAGAGAAAAACAAAGAGAGAGAGAGAAAGAGAAAGAGAGAGAGAGAGAGAGAGAGACAGAGAGAGATGGGGAGAAAAAGAGAGACAGAGACAGAGGAGAAAGAGAGAGACAGAGAGAGATGAGAGAGACAGAGAGACAGAGAAGATGAGAATAAATCTGAGGTGTGTGGGACTCTTCAGTGCCAACTGGAACTCCTGCCAGAGAAGCAATTGCCAAGTGAGAGCACCAAGCCAGAACCCAAGTTCTCTTCCAAGGGTTATCGTCATAGGACATGGCAATGATTTCTACAGCCCTGGGAGTTTTTACACACCTTTTTATGCAAATAACACTTTCAAGGGCAGCCTGGGTTGGTGAGTTAGGAATGTTCCATGAGCCTCCTGACTGAACAGGTGGAGGAGGCTGCTATTTTGGAGACACGCCTGTCACACAAGAGGCGAGAGGCATTGACCGATTTGACACACAGATTTCTCCTTCCCTGCTTCATCTTCCTCTCTTTCTGAGTCTCCAGTTAATTACGCAGACTTGCACTTTTAGGCATAACTCTGGTATTTCGTTAATTGGCACAGTAATAAAAGCAAAGCCCTACTTTCCTGGCAGAAACGAAGAAAGGGCTGAAGAGAACTGTGCTGGGTAGCAGGAAAACAAGGGGCATTTGGCATTTTCTCCCATAGAGACCCAAGTCAGGATTTTTGCAGCAGCAGCGCTTGAAGTCACACAGAAATGGAAAGAACCGAAATGAGGTTGTGATGTCAAATTAACTGGGGAAACAGTATCTTTAAAAAATTAAGTGAGGCTCCCTTCCACATGACTTCTACACTTGGAATATTCCAGGGTGTGCTGTCATTCTCCAAGAAGAAAAGTGAGCACACTCAGGTGACCATGTCTTCCTCTTCGTCTCCCTTAACATCCTTCCACATCTTCCTTCATGAATGCTCAGGAGAACGTCCCGTGGGAAGTTCAGGATGAGGCGTTCAGGGTGGGTCAGGGGCCAGCTGCACACTCCAGGAGCCTAGCTCCAGGGGGGGCCTGCAGGGCCACTGCACCTTGACGCTCACCCCCATAGAATCACTCTACACAAACACAACTGCCTGCCAGCTGGTACCTGCTCTTTCCTGGAATATAACATAAATGTAAACCAATAAAGAAAAATATTTTCCTGAGTTTCCAGTTTTCTCTGACCTCTAACATAATAGCATGTGATACAGTTTCATGCCTTTCAGAGGTTTCCGTGAAAAAACTGCTTTAGCAGTGTTGTGTGTTTCAGGGCAAAACTGAAAACATGAATACAGCATTAGACAGCTATGGGTCCTGAAAAAATTATTACCCGTTGATCAATCTCAGTGAAGTGAACATATCAAATGAGGCTGGGCAAGGTTGCTGCCTGGTCACCCTTTGGCCAATGGACAGTGATTTTTAATTTTACTTTATTTTATTCTTGGGATGGGCAATCATATAGTGTTTGAGGGTAAAATCGGGGAACTTCACATAAACATCTCAATTTCTAACTTCTCTTGAAAAGTTTCAAGTTCCAGGGAGCTGCTCTCTTGAGACAAGAAATCATGGTTTCAGCTGGCATGTGTGTGCATGTGGTTTGGCCCTTGAAGCCTGTAGGATTCTGTTTTCTCCTCTGCAAAGTGAGGTGCCGGCTCCATCGGCTTCCAGTCCTCCACGTGGAAACGCCTTCTCTGCTGTTATTTCTGTCCCGTGAGTTGGTTCCTTTTGTAAGACTTTACAAACTCAGAGGAAGCAGACACAAATGAATGGGCTGAGTCAGCTGTGTGTAATCGGATGTCAGTTTAGCTGCTAATGCTCTCTAAAACTGAGCTGTAAATCCAATAAGCAGATCCGATCGTTTTCCCCTCCAGAGACGACACTTCTCACAGACATTAAAGCCTCACTGAATACAACGGGGGCCCAGTAGGCCTGGCTCCCGACCAGGGAGAGGCATGCAGGGGATGAAGAAGTCACCAGAGAGGGTGGCCTGGAGACCCTGGGCCGCTAGCCGTGCCCCAACCCTGCAACGGAGAGGCCTCACCCACCCAGACCACAGATACCCTGGCAGAAGAAAGGCAAGCACTTTCTGGAGAGGACTCAGCTGACAGAGGACTGGGGAGTCCCAAAGATGATCAAGTCAAGTCTGAAACGTGCCCACACCCAGCTCCCTCCCTGCTCTGTCCCATGCAGGCAGCCCCAGCCACATACTCAGAAGACAAGACAGAAGAATCCAGCCCAAGAGGAAAAAGCTACCACACTGACATTTGGGAGTTTCCCAAGGAATGCTGGGTGATATAATCAAGCCCATACTGTCAGGATAGATGATGGTTAGCCTTCAAGTGCTTGTTTCGGCTAGCAACTGTTTGAAGCAGGCAATAAATCACCTCCACCCACCCTTACCCAGATATATTTACGGGGTTGATGAAAACAGCATCTAACAGGTTGCAGGAGATGGAGAATAAAAAGGCTCACCAAGCGATCCAGTCATAAAAATCACAGGACACAAACCTCCAGAGGGCAGCACATGGATATCCCCCCCAGCAAATGTAAAGTCCAGTGAAAAAAGTAGTATCAAGGGATAAAGGTCCCAGTACTCAGTGAGGAGGTCCACATCACCCGGGGACACACAGCAGGGGCAGAAGCTGCAAGGTCTGGGCATCTCAGCCTGTAAATGCCTTTCTCGGTTTCCAGGGCTCCAGAAACAGGCCTTCTTTGGCTCCTTAAACTCATCAGGTGGGTCTCAGCGCCTTGTATTCAGCCACTTCTTGTATTGAACAGACCTGAACTTAAATGCTAGGTGTACACTCAAGTGCATGGCAACCTCCACGCTTAACACTAAGCCTAACCCACAACTAATTCAAACCCTAATCCGAACCCAAACCCTAATCCATACAAACACCACACCTAATCCTAACCCTAACCCTAAACCGTACTTCCAGTAAATCTAGCCCAAACAACAAGTTCAAAACAATGCTAATGCTAGCCCTAACCTTAACTCTAAAAAACCCCATACCTAATCTGCACCTCAACCACACCTACCCACACCCTAACTCCACCAAAACCTACGTCCACAATACCTAAACCAGCCCTAGCCCTAACACCAATCCAAACCCTAACCCACACCTCTGCCACACCTAGCTCTATCCCTAACCTTAACCCTCACCTCCACAACCAACATCTAACCCTAACATAGCCCTAGCCCCAACCCCAACCCTAACCCCAGCCCCAGCCCCAATCTCCACCACATCTCTCACTCTTTCCTTGCAGCATTTCCCGTAGTGTGAAACTGTCTCCTCCGCTGTCATCGATCTCTCAGTGACTGAGGTGCACATGAGGCAGGAGCACAGCCAGAACATGTCTGTCTTGTCACTGATGTGTCCCCTGCACTTAGAACACGCCAGACACAAGGGTCTCCCTCTGTAAAAATGTATTAACCCAACGAATCAAAGAATGAATGAATGCACACAGATAAATATGCACATGGAGCCATTGATGGCTACTTAAAACATGCCAATTTTTATTTTGCTGGGAATGTTTTGTTTGTTTGTTTTTGTCTAGGAAACTTTGGAGTTTGAAATCAACTTCCAAATTGCTGCTTTCGTCATGAAGTCTCTTTATCCATGATAATGGCAAATTCACAAGCAGAAGAATTAAAACAAAATTATAGGCAGTGTGTAGTGGCTCATGTCTGTAATCCCAGCACTTTAGGAAGCCAAAGCAGGAGGATTGCTTGAGCCCAGGAATTTGAGACCAGCCTGGGCAACATAGCAACGCCTCATCCATACCAAAAAAAATCAAAAAAGTAGCTGGGTGTGGTACCACCTGCCTATAGTCCTAGCTACTCAGGAGGCTAAGGTGGAAGGATCACCTGAGCCCAGGAAGTCTAGGCTGCAGTGAGCTATGATCGTGCCACTGCACCCTAGCCTGGGCAACAGAGTGAGATCTTGATTCAAAAACAAAAATATACACACACACAAAAAACAGAATTATGTTCTTACAAAGGGAAAAATCCTGTGTCATGACAAAACACAGATTTGTCATAATGCTCAATTTCTCCTGAAGCAGGCAGGTCAAGCCTTTCCGACCTGTGATTAGTACAATAAAAGAAAGCAACATGGAAACCGTGATGGAGGCCGTGGCAGACCAGACTTCAAGCCAGACATGTCCTGCAGCCCCAGCCTCAGGCTGTGTCCTTTCCTAATTTATTATTCATCACGATGAAGCTAAACCCCCGTTGCCCTGGTTACTGTGGGGCGCTTGTGAGGGTTGTGGCTACATAATTGGTGTTGGCTTGGTGACTGATGCTCCCAATTCCGAGATGAGAATGCTGGTAATCAATGTGGCTATGGCCTCAAGAAGAAATTCTAACAGGCCTTTGAAAGAATGAGAGTCACGAAATTAAGGTCCTCTTCTAAAATGTACCACTGACTGTCTCATTTCAGGTTCTGGCAGAACCACTGACAATAAATAAAACTGGCTCATGACAACGAGTCAATTTTTAAAAACTTTAAAAACTAGTATCACAAATGGCATCACAAAAATCTTTTTTTTTTTTTTTTTGAGTTGGAGTCTCACTCAGTCACCTAGGCTGCAGTGCAGTGGCATGCTCACAGCCACCCCAGCGTCGACCTGCTGGGCTCAGGTGATCCTTCCACCTCAGCCTTCCAAGTAGCTGGAATTTCAGGTGCGCACTACCATGCCCGGCTAATTTTTTTATTTTTATTGTATAGGTAAGGTTTTGCCAAGTTGGCCAGGCTGTTCTTGAACTCGTGGGCTCAGGCAATCCTCTCACTGCAGTCTCCCAAAATGCTGGGATTACAGGCTTGAGCCACTGCACCCGGCCAGCATGAAACTCTTAATGAGATTACTTTAGCTAACTGAGCTGGGTTGTCCCACACAGAGTACAGTCATAACTCAGCAAATGCGTCCAAGTTCCTGCCGCTGTCCTGTGCTGGGGACAGAGGGAAGGAAGGACTCTGGGGACACTAGCATGGAGGACTGACTTGCTAGAGGGAAAACAACAGGGGATGTGGCCCAAAAACAGATTTTCCAAAACGAAAGAGACAGGGGTCGGGGAAAGGGAAAAATAAGAGTTATTGTTTAATGGGTATAGAGTTTCTATTTGGGATGATGAAAAAGTTCTAGAAATGAATTGTGGTGATGGTTGCACATAGTGCAAATGTACTTAATGCCACTGAATTTTACACTTAAAATGGTTAAAATAATAAATTTTATGTTGTGTACACTTTGCCATAGTTTAAAAAAGATCCCCACTTTCATAAGAATAATATACCATTTAATTATTAATTTATAAGCCCAATTTTTTGGAAAAGGAGAACAAATCAAAAGGTACAAATTATTGATGAGATAGATAAAAACACTGCACACAGAGGAACACGAAATATTAAAAATGTGTACAAATATTGTAAAATATGTATTGAAGACCAGGCATAGAGTTTCACATTTGTAGTCCCAGCACTTTGAGAGGCCAAGGTGGGAGGGTTGCTTGAGCCCAGGAGTTCAAGACCAACCTAGGCAACATAGTGAGAACTAGCCAGGCATGTTGGTGGTGGTGCACACCTGTAGTTGCAGCTACTCAGGAGGCTGAGGTGGAAGGATTGCCTGAGCATAGGAAGTCAAGGCTACGGCAAGCCATGATCATGCCACTGCACTCCAGCCTGGGTGATAGAGTGAGACCCCAACTCAATATATATATGAATACTATGAACTATTTTATGCTCTTGACTTAAAAATGATTCAAGTACAAATAGATCACGAATAGGCAAAAAATGTAAAAACTGCCAAATAATCATACCCTTCAGCATCACCAGTCTCAGACAGTTTAATGGGTGAATTTCAAAGTGTCATAGAACAGATGGTTCCTAGAGTCTTTGTGTCAGCACAGAGCATTAGAAAAATAAGCAAAGCTTCTCAGTTTTCCAAAAGCACCATATAATAACGACTGGTCCTAGTTACAGATTGTACACACTCCTTTTCCCTGTTTTGCTATAAGATATTTGTGTGGTTGCCATATATGTATTGTCTTTTCATCTTATTCATCCTCAACATGGAAGTTCTGGCCACACTTTAGCTTTATTTTGCTATTCTGAGTCTCTAAACATGCAAAAATTAAACAACACGCTTCTCCATAATTCATGGATCAAAGAGAAAATCTCAAAGAATTTTTTTTAATTGAGAGAATGGGGTGAAAACAAAATGCAACATACCAAAATCTGTGTAATATAGCTAAGGGAGTACTGAGAGGGAAATTTATAGCACTACATGCTTACATATGAAACAAGGAAAGGTTTTTAAATCAATAACCCAATTCCTAACTCACAAAACTAGATAGAGAAGAGCAAAATCAGCCCAAAGCAAGCAGAAGAAATGAAATCACAAAGATAAAAGCAGAAGTCAATGAAATGGAAAACAGAAAAACAACTGAGATGAAAATTTTTTAAAGGAGCTTATATTTGATAAGATCAATAGCACCGACAAAACTTTAGGAAGAAAAAAAAGCTGGAAGATACAAATGATCAGTATCTAAAATGAAACGGGGATATCAATGCAGACCCTGAAGGCATCTAAAGGATGATAAGGGAATGATATGAACAACTCTATACAAATAATTTTTACAAATTAGATAAAGTGCATCAATTCCTTGAAAAACACAAACTACCATAATTCACATAATATGAAACAGATAATTTGAATAACCCTGTAACTGTTAAGGAAAGTGAATTCATAATTTTAAACCTCCCAAAAATAAAATCTCCAGGCCTAGATAGTTTCACTGGATAATTCTACCAAATGCCTAAAGAATAATGAACATCAATTCTATACAATCTCTTCCAGAAACAAAGAGGGAAAACGTCTCAACACATTTTATGAAGCTAGGATTACCCTGATACTAAAACTAGACAGTCAAGGAAAACAACAAACTAGTATCTCGTGTGAACTTAGACACAAAAAATCCACAACAAAGTATAAAGACAGAAAGTAGAGATGTGGAAGTCTAGGACTGGGGTGAGGGTAGTAACAGCTAAAGGCACAGAGTTTCTTTCTGAGGTAAAGTTGACTATGATGATGTCTGTGCGTCTCTGCGAATATGTAGAAACCATTGAATTGTTTACTTTAAGTGGGGTGAGTGGTGTGATATGGGACATATCTCAATGTAGAGACATATAATTTTTTGGTTTTTAAAAAATCTGGTAATTTAATAAGCCACTCTCCCAAGCCAACACAAGGCTGCCCTGGCCACCCATGCTTCCGGAGATATTTAAGCTACGAGAAGGGAGGACAAAGTCTCCCTGACAAAATCATATGTCCTTCCACACCTCTTAGGCAGACTTGGAAATAAGGCTGAGGTGGAAATTACAAAAACCAAGCTCATCATGCCTTCTTCCCTTGCTACTAAATGTTTCTTTTTTTTTCTTTTATCACTTGTTCACCTGGGTTGTATGAAAAGTCCTTTGCTAATTATTTTTAGGAAAGGGGGCTGCACTCTGGCCTTCACCTACCAGAAATCATGCAGCACACTCAAGGCACGCACCAGGGGAGAGACTGATGTCAAGCAGACCAATCAGAAACAGAAACAGACAAGAAAGAAGAAGGTAGCAATCTGCACTCCATCAAAACACTTGCCCAGGGGTCAGGCCTCCAGGGCCATCTCTCTTTGTTCTGGGGACATAGGGACATACCAGGAAGCCTGGAGAGAGGCTAGAGACACATCTGATTAGCGTGCAGATCACAGGCACAGCTGGGATGGGGGTGGCCAGGCTTTCAAGGATACATAGCTGACAAGGATATGTCACACTGTCCCTGTAGTGTGATGAACCTAATTACAAAGGACTTAGGGTCAGAAAAACACTGGTGCAGTAAAGGGTAAGCACAAGAGAAATCGTGTTATTGTTCGCTTACGGGGGAAAAAGACTTTTCCCACCTCCATGCCAGGAATGAAGAGCTCATATTTCTTGCAAAACTGCACACTGATTTCACATCTCTTCGCAGTGATACATAACCTTTGGTTTCGGTTCTTGAAAATTCGTCTCTCTACAGAAGAGTTTCTCTCATGCATTCAAAGATTTACTTTGCCCCAAAATAAACAAGATGCATTATTTGCCTCCATGGTTTGGTGGAGGTAAATGCTCCCTTTCTCTTTTAATTGTCAGTATAATCCTAGAGTTAAAGTACTGTAGGCTGTGGTGTGAATGTGTTTCCCAAAGAGCAAATGTTGGCCACTTAATCCCTAGTGCAGCAGTATTGAGAGGTTGGGGCCTAACGGTGTTGGGAGGCGGGGTCTAACCGGTGGTCATGAGGGCTCCACCCTCCTGAATGGAGTAATGCCAATGATAGAAGGGTTTGAGACTGCAAATTTGATATCTTGCTCTCTCTCTAGTCCTCTCTTGCCTTTCGGACTTCTGCCATGGAATGATGCAGCAAAAAGGCCCTCCCCATATGCCAGTCCCTTGATCTTGAACTTCCCAGTCTCCAGAACTGTGAGAAATAAACATCTGTTCATTATAAATTGCCCAGTCTCGGGTATTCTGTTTAGCAGTACACAACAGATGAAGACACACTATGCAACTGAAATGTAATGATTTGCTAGTGACTAACAGCACAGGTTGAAATGTGATGCCAGCACCTGCTAGCTACATTTCTTTGGAAGACTTACTTAACTCCAAAGTCTCGGATTCCCTACCTGCAAAGTGAGGATAAAACAGTACCCATTTCCTATTCATGGCTGTCAGGAGTAAATGAATGCATATATAGAACGTGTTCAGGGCAGTGCCTTGCACACAGCAAGTGCTTAATAAAGTTAGCGACCATCATCATCACACAGAAGTTAGTATTAGTTTTGTATGGAAATACTAAATGGGTTTGGTGGCTCATACCTGTAATCTCAGAGCTTTGGGAGGTGAGGCAGGGGAATTGCTTGAACCCAGGAGTTTGAGAACAGCTTGGGCAACATAGTGAGATCTTGTCTCTACAAAATAATACAAAAATAAGCAAGGTGTGCTGCTCAACCCAGATACTGGGGAGGCTGAGGCAGAAGAATCGCCTGGAGGTCGAGGCTGCAGTGAGCTGTGATTGTGCCACTGCACTCCGGCCTAGGTGATACCCTGACTCACAAATATGTGTATGTGAGCACATTTCAAGCTTATGCCTGAACATACATTAAAATGAGTGAAATATACGAGGGGGACCCCCAAAAATGAGAATTATCTTTTGGAGGACGGGCCCCCTGTAGTACAGGCTTCCCCCCGCTAAGTAAGTGTTCTAGGAACCCATCAGCAGCAGTGTAACAGCTGGCATTGTTGTGAGAGGCTGCATTCGGCTTCAGGGAAATTTTTTTTGGAGATTCTTTCAACACATTTACCCATTTCATGATGGACTATTTACACAAACAACAAGCAGCAGTGAAATTTTTTCTGTTTTTGAACAAAAACAGCATGACCCCCATGCCCCACTCTACCTATTCACCCGATCTTGCCCAAAGTTCCCTTTTTTTGTGAAAGAAGCCCTCAATGGGAAACATTTTGGCAATGTGAAACAAAAAACAGCAGAAACACTAAAAGGCATTTTGATTTGACAAGTTCAAAATCTGTTTTGAGCAGTGGAAAAAGCATCTCATTAAATGTATTGCAACAGAGAGTACTTTAAAGGTGACTAAAGTTTAAACATGTAAGAATAAATACACATTTTTTAATAAATATATTCTGGTTTGGGGGGCCCCTCCTTACATCATTTTATGTAATTTTCTACTTAAACTTCTAGTTTCTGTGACAATACCAAGTAGGAAAATATTTTAATTCAATCCATTTTACAGTGATGGAGATTTTGCTTGTTTTCTTTATAATAAAATTAGTACCCAACTATATCCAAGTTCACCAGAAATAAGGACAAGACTATATATTCACTGAGGTGACAGCAAAACAGTGGATATGCTCTCACGCTTCTCAGCACAGGCAAAGTACATTCTGCTGCCTTTAAAAAAACAAGGAACCCTCTAGATCGACTTCCACAGTAATGTCTAAAATAGAACATGAATAGAAGAATTTCACAAACCAGTCATATAGTGTAAGCTTATTCGTTTAAAACTAAAACTATATGTTTGGGTAGCTATGAGTACACATACATGTACGTAAATATATATACATACAAAAACCTGGATACAGTCATAAAGCAATTGCTGTGTGACAGGGAGTGGGAGGCAGAGGGAGAGCGGGGAGACTTTCAGTTTTATACTAAGTGTTGCATCTTTTACAGTGAGAATCGATTAATATTTTATTTCATATTTAAAAAGGAAAAAAGTTAGAAAGAGAAAATAGTGTCTTTTCATTTAAAACAAAACACTTACTGACACACATAATGCATTATATTGAATTGTATTTGAAAAGCATATCGCAGTAAGAAAACTATAACAGTAAATTCAAAACTTCTGTGGAATGAATTGAAAGACTTAGGTCATTAAAAACCAGTTTATTAAACAAATTTTGATGCTGTCATATTTTAATGCACAGGAAACCTCAAATTAAACAAGACATGAGGAAGCATTTTAAAGGGCATTTGAAGATCAATAATGCATTTTCTATCATGAATGTAAGTGAAATAGCATGTTTACTTAAACTCCCAAAATGATTTTTTAATTTCCTAAGGGGGCTCTCAGGAAAGGCACAGTTGGGATAGACTCACTGGCTCACTCACACGCGTTCCCTGCCAAGAATGGCGCCAGGCCTCGGGTGTACGACAAGACATAGAACAGCTGTGGCCTTTTCTCTTGCGCTGCTTTGCCAGGTAGGGAATGACTGGGAAAAGCCAGGGCTTGGAGGAAAGGAGACAGGATGCTGTAAGAGAACAGCAGAGGCAGGAGCCTCTTGCATAGGGGATGCTGGGGGAAGGCCCTTCCACCAACGGACCACTGACTCTGGAACCTGAAGAACCAGAAGGACCACCTGTAGACGGGTTGGGAAGAAGAACAACTATGGCACAACACGCAGGCACAGACTAAGTAAGAAAGATCCTGGAATTCTAGCGTCACTGGCAAGGCAGGGACAGGAAAGTCCGCGGAGCACCATGGAAGGCTGGTGAAGCAGGAGGGGTCAGATCAAAGCAGAGACTCACAGGCCTCAGTGAGAGCCCTGCATAGCAACCACCGCGACAGGAAACACATG
Organism: Tarsius wallacei; assembly: GCA_963574415.1. NCBI lineage: Eukaryota > Metazoa > Chordata > Mammalia > Primates > Tarsiidae > Tarsius > Tarsius wallacei. The sequence continues at coordinate 34,310 of CAUYQG010062905.1, read as the reverse complement.
ACTAAATTCATATTTTAAGAAGCTCTTTCTCCACAGACACACACAGACACACAAATATCTGAATACATTTTGATCCCAAGAAACTGAAACTCTATGTTTTTTTTTAAAAAAAACAAAGTCCACAAAATACATTCAAAAACAATTCCTGTTCAGTTACAGCAAATTGTGGTGGATTGTAAAAAGTAAAAATTAGAGGCCACATGCTTTCATGCAGTGAAACTAGAAGTTAACAGTAAAAGGATAGCAAAAAAAACCCCCCCAAAAGTCCAGTCACCTGAAAAGTTAAGAATTACATCAATTTAAGTAATGCTTAGGTTAAAGAGAAAAGCAAAATAGAAAATTACAAGCTATTTAAAAATAATTCAATGACAACAGTAGTACCTGCAGGTACATAGTATCACTACTGTTACTAAACTATAAAAGGCAAAAAATGAACAAAATATGCTGTAAAAAGCAGAGGGATTAATAAAATAAAAATGCAGTCAATAAAACAAAAACTCAAAAAGGAATAATCTTGATAAATAAAACTAACAACTGATTTTTGAAAAAACAATTTTAAGAAAAGATAAACTTTAAGTCAATGGGAAGCAAACAAAATTTAACATTATAAATAAGAAAATACATATCCATTAACTAAAAGCTTCTTAAAATTATAACAGCTTTATTGAGATAGAATTCATATACCATAAAATTTCATTGATTTTTGGTTCACAGTCGTACAGCCACAACCAATGTTAGGACAGTTTCATCTCTCCAAAAGAGAAATCACATATCCTTTCCCCAAACTCCCCATTTTATCCCAAGACCCCTAGTCCTAGGCAACTATTATTCACTTTCTATCTCTAAAGAGTTGCCAAAAGAATTATTTTTAAATTATAAAGTAATACTATTTGTAGCTGAGAGGACAGACCGAGAGTGGGAAGCCATTTTTCTTGTTCTTAAACCCTGACACAATGATAAGAAAGTAAAAGCTATGCTTTTGGAGAAATGCACACTTTAGGTATAATTAACTTTACCGACTTTGTCTTTTCAGAAACAGACTTCCAGGTATCAGAGGTATCTCAAAGTGGCAATCAAGGGAATTTACAAGGCCTAAGACAACATGCATTGGGCAAGGATTGTAAAAGTCATAAAACTTGTAATTACAAAAGTTATAACCGCTCAGAGGGAGAGCAGGTGGGGATTCGATCTTCCAGTAAATTGGGCACTTTCTACAGGGAAGCCAAGGATCCCCCGGAAGCTACCCACTGGGAATGCCTAGGAGATGAGGGGAGGTGCACCCTCCATTAGCTCTAAAGAATGTCGTTTGGGAAGGTGCAGAATTAGAATCCTTGTCACGCCCTTCTTTAGGGGCTATGATAATGTGGGCGGACATTAACAGGTCTCCGTATCACAGGTTCTCCAAGACATCCACAGGTGGTCGGTAAGGAAGTCACAGCAGTCACAGTAGTCACGTGCAACATCTCCAAGAGAAGGATTTAAGCCAAGACTCTGGGGGGCTACAACGCCACACTCACCTAGAGTGTAGGCCCACTGTCTGTCTGTGGGGGGTGAACTTTGGCCACACTCACCTAGAGTGTAGGCCCGCTCCCTGTCTGTGGGGGGTGAACTTTTCTTAAGTAAATCTTTTCTTCTCTCACCTTTTTGTGTGTCGCAATTCCTTGCAACCTACTCGGATCTCTGGGCTCCCAGCGCGCACCTCAGGCTTGCCAGCCCCGGTGGTGCTGTGCGCCTCCCGCCTAGCCTCTCCGCCCTCACCTGGTCCGTCGGGACCCTAACAGTAGCGTTACAACAAATTAGAAAAACCACATGAAACAGATAATGTGAGAACGACACGCATTAACAAAAATTACCCAAGAAAAGAAAAAACAACCACCACCAAATCACGTGATAACTATAGAAAAAAATGGTTAAAAGCAGTCAAATCAATTTCCCCAAACTCAAAAAATTCAGATAATTCCTAGGTTATCTAAACTGTTTCAGAGCATAGGTCAAACTAAATGCTTCTACTGTCATTATATTAAGTAAGCATATTTCTGATATGAAAACTAGACAAAGAACATCTCAAGGTAAACTGTAGGTCATCTCATTTATGAATTTAGATGATACACTCTTAAATAACATATTAGCAAAGTGAATGAGCCTAATATATACCTTAAGAGCACCAAGACCATGAAGGGCCTATTTCTGTAATGCAAAGGTGATTCGGTGTTAGGAAACCTATTAATGCAAATTACCACATTAATAAATCAAGGGTGGCAAGCCATAAGATCATCTTCACAGATGTTAAAAAGATGATGATAAAATTTACATGCATCTTGAGTTTTTAAAAACAATTCTAGAAAGCTAGGATGGAAGGAAATGCCATCAGTTAATAAGGGCACCTCTCAGAAGCAGACAGTAAACATTACAATAAGTGGTAAGACATCAAGAGTAATCCTGTGAAGTCAGGAATAAAACAAGGCTATAAAAAAATACCATGCCTGAGCCCAGCGGGTCGATGCTGGGGTGGCCATGAGTGTGCCACTGCACTCCAGCCTGGGTGATGGAGTGAGACTCCAACTCAAAAAAAATACCATGCTTACTCAAGCTTTGCCCCTGTAAATCCTCAATGTGAGTAAAGGGTAATATCAGGTCTGGGCTGATGCGTGCTTGCCTTGAAGAACAACTCAAAATTCTCTCTCTCACACCATTGCTTCCTCTTCTTGGACACTACAGCGTTGAGAGGGATGTGGAAAGCTGTATGGGTCTCGTGTCTATGTGGAAGCACACCTGGATGGGGGAGTGCATATTGGCCTCAGGCCTCAGGCCTCCAACAAGACAAAGGTGTTATAAAAACAACCTGAAAACTGAGGCTGTGGCATCCAGAGAATCTCTCCCATGAGGGTAGGGTACACCCCGAGTGGGTGGGAGGGCAAGTAGAGCTGCTGGGCCTCCTAGCGACATGAAGACACTGTTCCTGCTGCGTCCCCTGGCCTGTGTCCTTCTATGAAGCTCAGCAAATGGTGAGATTTTCTAATAGAAACCATCTCTCAGCATCACGCTTGGTGGTGAATCAGTAAGAGCCTCTAATTAAATTCAGGAACAGGAAGTGAATGATGAAGCATCATTATCTAACGCTATTTTACCAGTTTTAGCAAAAGCAATGAAACAGAACAACAAAAAAACATGTACACATACTGGAAAGCAGGAGATAATGGTATAATTATCTTTTCTGAAAAACTATGGGACCATAGACTCGATTGTGCATTGAACTGCATAAATAGTTAAATGTAAGCAATAAAAAATTGCTAGAAACCTTATGTATCATTAGTCGCCGCTTCAATATAAAAAAGTCATCAAAACATATACCCAAAGAGGAGAAAATATTTAAAGTACCTAGTACTAAAATTGGAATATGGAAGGTTCACACGTATATTTTTTAAAACTATAAAAGTGTAGTGATATTTATAACAAAATCAATTTCAGATCTATGAAATACATAAATATTAAAAAAGAAAACTCTAAAATACTGAGGGAAAAGCAGAAAGTTATTCCAATCTTAGAGTGGGAAAGGCTTTTCTAGGCAAAACACATAACCCAGAAACCATAAGGATCAACGTGTAAATGAATAAAACCAATTTGGTACATAAAATGCCCACACAGAAAGAATACCACTAAAAAGTTGAAAGGTAGTTGGCAAACTATAAAAAAATATATATTTGCAACACATATGACAATGCCCAGTTCCTTTAATATAGAAAGTACATTTATATATTAATTATAAAATTTATATAACAGGCCGGGAGTGGTGGCTCACGTCTGTAATCTCAGCACTTTGAGACACTAAGGCCAGCAGATTGCTTGAGCCTAGGAGTTTGAGACCAGTCTGGGCAACATAGCAAAACCTCATCTCTACAAAAAAATTTAAAAAAATTAGTCAGGCATGGTGGTGCGTGCCTATAGCTCCAGTTACTCAAGGAGGCTGAGGTGGAAGGATTGACTGAGTCCAGGAAGTTGAAGCTGCCATGAGTCATGATCGCCGTGATCATGCCACTGCACTCCAGCCTGGACAACAGAGTGAGACCCTGACTCAAAATACATAAATAAATCAATAACAATAATAATAGGCAACAAACATGAACTGGCAGCTAACAGATAAAGAAATATAAGTAACTGATAAACGTAAAGATGCTCAACTTCACTTTCAATTAAAGGAATAAAAATTACATAATAAAATCTTACATTTTTGTCATCAGATTGACAAAGAAAAATCTTTTGACAACACACAAAAGTTTGTATGGGTTTGGGGAATTAGGCACAGCCATATATTCTTGGCAAAAGTGTAAAATGGTGCCTCATTTTTGGAGAGCAATAGGAATAACATCTAAACTTAAAGTGCACTCATAGGCCTTGAGTGCAAGAATACTCATAGATTTTCTTCTCTAGATGTGTTTGCATTCTTATCTTGTTCACTACCCCATACCCCTGGCACCCAGGTCAGTTCTCCAAGCAGCAGCAATAGCACTTGGTATTGGTTAAATAATGAATGTGCAAAAAGAGTACTATTCTTTGCCATGTTTATTTTACCAAGGGAATAGAAACATCTCTAAACTATTCTTCATTAAGGGATAGGTATATAAATTATCACACATCCATCCAGTGGAATTCTCAGCTGCTCTCTTTGTAACGGGTGAGATGATCTCCAGGTGTTGATGTGGAAATATCACCAAGCTGCATGATTGACTGGAAAAGCCATGGGAGTAGCAATGTGTAGAGTAGACCTTATGTGCATAAAAATGATAACATACACAAAAATATCCACAATGATTGGAAAGGTAAAACACACACACACACACACACACACACACACACACACACACACACACCAAAAACCTGTTGGCAGTTGTTCTGGAAGAGAAGGTGTTAGGAGTCTAGAATAAAATATTTACTTTTGCTTATTACATCCTTTCTATGCAGAGACCGCTAGTTGATTTCAAATTATGCAAAGGAAAAAGACACAAACAGTAAGTACACGTACGGATGGAAATGTACTAGGAATTCTAAAGAAAAAAAAACTGGAGTGAAGAAGTTAGAAAGTCTTTGGATAAACCAAAGCATATACTACATTTTTGAATGGGAAGACATGGTATTGTTTAGATACCAATTCTCCCTCAAGGTAACCTATAAATTTAATGATTCTGATTCAAATCTCAAACCCATTCCTTTTGGGTCTTGACAAAAAAAAAAAAATCAAAGCTCATCATGAAGACTAAACATTTAAGACTAGACAGGACAAATTTTAAGAAATAGACCAAAAGTCTAGGGATGGGCTTGGGGGTAGGGCTTGTCTTACCAGTTATAAAAAGAGATTATAAAGTCAAGATACTTAAAGTGGTATTGCTCTGGAATATGAATAAACAGACATAGGAATGGGACAGAATAAAAATCTAGAAATAGACAAATGGACATCACTGTGTGCACACGTGTACATGCATATGATAATAGTGGTTCGGTAGACATTGGTTGTTTCTTGACCACCCAGCATACATTTCCTTCCTCTCCCCCCTCCCAGGCCTTCCTAAAAGCACCTAACTTTGTTTGGGGAATTACCGCTTGAATCCCATTGGATTCAGTCTGATGATAGTTCAGCAGAACTGAACTTCCCTGGCCAGTTAAACAGCCCCTGCCCCACCCGGACTCTGACTCTGAGGAACTGGAAAAAGAGGTTAAGAACTCTATTGGAAGTGCCCACTCCTCAAAGTTGAGCCCTGGTGAGCTCAGAGTTCTTCTGCAGGCCCCCACTCTGAGTCAGATTTGTGAACCAACAGAAGCTTTCTTCATCCAGCCAGTCTCTAAATCTAATCTTCAGTTCCCTTGATTATTCTACAGGCTCCACCATCGTCACAATAAGTGACCTCTTGCTGTCTTGGATATTGCAACGGACTTACTGCAAAGGACTCTCAATATTTTGGGTGACATTTCAAATCTGCAGAGATATACTAGTCTACTCAGAAAATGATTTCAGAAAAGTGATCTCACTATTTGGAGAGAAAAAGTTAAATCCATCAAATAAATTCCAGAGTACTAAAGAGTTAACTACGAAAAATAACAGGACACCATAACCTGACAACCAGCAAACTTTTCTAGAAGTCAATATGTCAAGGTAGGAAGTTATGGAGGAAACAACATCTTGGGAAGGAGCAAGTCTTTTTAAGCACAGTTCTAAGGTAAGACTATGAAGGGCAACACTAGTAAATTTGAATACACAAAAATTTAAAACTTCTCTATGTCAAAAAAAATTAAAAGGCAAATAACAGTCCAGGAAACATATTTGCCCAATAAAAGCCAAATGATTCAAAACCACAATATATGAAAAACTCTTATAAGTCAATAAGATAAATATTTAAATCTAAAACTGGGTACAGGCCATATACAGGCAATACATAGAAGAAGAAGATAAAATATGAATGTGGCATAAACATTTATACATTATATATAATTAGATACGTATTTATATGTGTAACATATATAAGCACATATATGCAATTATAAATTAATAAAAAGTTCAGTCATTAATATTTAAAGAAATTCCAATTAGAACAATGATACAATTTTTTACCTTCCAAATTATCAAGGATTAAAAAGAGTAACAATTTTCAGTGCTGGCAAGGGTGAAGGAAGAAGAACACTCTCACATATTGGGAGTATAAACTGGCAAACTTTCCTAGAAGGCAATACGGCAATATGAATCAAATGTTCTAAAGATATGGATTCATTTTGGTCATGCAAGTCTACTTTAAGGAGCTATAAAAATAATTTGTATAAGTATGATGGCCACCTTCCTAATTGCAAAAAGCAGAGATTTGGCTAAATAAATACTAGTATATTCATATAGAGAGAGTAGCCACTACAAGTAAAGTTGTAGACAAACATTTTAAAACATGGAACAATATTCATGATCAATTAAAAATAAATCACAAAGCAGCATGAAAAGTATAGTGTATTTAAATATATTTAATATATATGTATACATACATGCATACACATACATACACAGAAAAGACTGGAAGGAGATAAACTGCCTGGAGTTATGGTAGTGCTGTTTTTTAAAAATTTCTATAGTAAATCTGCAATTTTTACAACAGGAAGGGACATATCTTTTACTTGTTTTATATAGGCTTTACCTCATTTAATATTCTATGAAGAACTCAGGGCAGATAACTGCCACACTTAACAGGAAAGGGAACTAAAGCTGAGAGAGAAAGTGACTAGTCTTAAATAATATAACTAGTGTTTCATGAAGCCATGACTTCAATCCTACATTGTTGCCCCTACACATGTGAACACACTGGCCTGCAGCTCTCAGATCACTGGCCTTGTGTGAGCCAGGACAGAGAGATGCCCAAGACCAGTTCTAAAATAAGAGAAATATTGATGGTTCCATGGCACTGTTTAACCAAAGATATGTGTGAGAGTGCACGTGTGTGTGAACATCTGTGGGCATATGTCCTTTTCAACTACATGGAGGTACTAAAGATGGTAAGGAAGAGGGACACCTTTCCTATCCCTTTCTGCAGCCTAGGATATAGGGAAACAAGGTCTGAGATTAAGACCAGGAGGGGTCGGCCCTTCAAGACTGGGCACTATGCATGGATCTGGACTTTCAGGTACTTCCCCACCAATCACTCTGTCTAACACATGGAGGGCCCTGCATTGGAAAATGGGATCTGAGGGGGAAAAAACTGTCCAACCCCTTGTAGGCTGCTAGATTTTACCATACTCATGGCATCTAGTATTTAGGAAATAAGAGGCTGACCAAGATGGTAAGTCTCCCTTTCTAATGGAGATGGGGATCCAGGTTGTGCCAATTCTTAGTAATCATAAGAAAGACTATACTACCTGAGATTACTGCTGCGCACATCATACGGGGATGAAATCTGATTAATGTTCTCTAGGCCATATTCCACAGGAAAATAACATGATTAAGCTCTAGCAATATATTTGTGAAATTCAGTAGGTGCTTCAGCATTGAAACTGCCAACTGACAGTCATTTTGCTGGCCTTTGAAGATAATGCAGAGAACAGCAGGCTTCCCAACAGCTACCCCTGTTAATCCAAACGACATGACCCCAAGACAAGGAGGCAGGGCCCTGCTGCAGAAATGCCTCTGGTGATTCGGTACTGACTTCTCAGAATGATAGCCACAGGCAGAGCAAGCAGACAGCAGCTGTGGAGGAACATGGCTCTGAAAGGTAGCTTAGCATTGTCCCCAGATAAAGAAACATATGCTAATGCCACCATACCCAGGAGCCATGGTCCTATCCGGAGTCTAAAGTATATCCATACCTGAATACATCCATACACACTTCAATTTCTGTCCTAGATAGATGCATGCATTATGGTACCATGAACTAAATTATCTTGAAATAATAGTTCCATCCAACAAAACTTTATGGATCTTCTACAATGTACACAGGACACTGTCTACAATTTGCCTAGATCTAAAAGAAAATTCTCTTTTTAATTAAACAATGAGAAATATATTGTTCTAATGTACTTATTATCAAGCCTATACGTATTTTGGCACTGAAAATTGACTTGGAAAATTGAACTTTTAAAATTCAGTGCAAATAACAGCAAAATAAATAATCAACAGAGTGAACAGAAAACCTACTGAATGGGAGAAAATATTTGCAAATTACACCTCGGACAAAGGGCTAATATCCAGAATCTACAAGGAACTCAAACAACTAACACAAAACAAAACAAAACATCAAAAAGCAGGCAAAGGACATGAATAGACACTTCTCAGAAGAAGACACACAAATGGTCAACAAACATATGAAAAAATGCTCAACATCACTAATCATCAGAGAAATGCAAATTAAAACCACAATGAGATATCACCTCACACCAGTCAGAATAGCCATTATTAGAAAATCAAAGAACAACAGATGTTGGCGCAGTTGTGGAGAAAAGGGAATGCTCATCCACTGTTGGTAGGATTGTAAACTAGTTCAACCTCTATGGAAAAAAGCATGGGGATTTCTCAAAGAATTACACTTGAACTACCATTTGACCTAGCAGTCCAATTACTAGGGGTCTACCCAAAGGAAAAAAAATCATATATAAAAAAGATACCTGGACTCATATGTTCATTGCAGCACTATTCACAAGAGTGAAATCATGGAACCAACCTAAAGGCCCACCAACAATTGATTGGATAAAGAAAATGTTAAACACCCTTCTCCCGACATACCTCTCACCACACCATGGAATACTACCCAGTCATTAAAAAAAGAATGAAGTCATGTCCTTTGCAGCAACGTGGATGGAGCTGGAGATCATCACCCTAAGTGAACAAACTCAAACAGAAAACCAAACTCTGCGTGTTCTCACTCATATATGGGAGTTAAATGGTCACAAAGACGGAGGTAACAGACATGGGGGCCACCAATAAGTGGGAAGGTGGGGAGAGAGGTTAGGGTTCAGAAATCACCGATGGGGTACAATGTTCACTATCTAGGGAAAGGGCCACCTGAGACCCAATCCCCACCACTACACATATGTCCATGTAAAAAACACACATGTGCATCCCAAATCTAAAATAAAGATTACAAAAATTCAGTGCAAATAAGAATCAATGCAACAAATGCTGCAATATAATAGCTACTCAAGGTATTTATTTTAAAATAGCACTACAAAGTGATCCTTAAAAATATAATACACAGCCACATATAATATATAAAATATAATACACGTTGGCTCATGCCTGTAATTTTAACACTTTGGGAGGGCGAGGTGAGAGGACTGCTTGAGTCCAGAAGTGTAAGACCAGCCTAAATAACATAGTGAGACCTTGTCTCTACCAAAAAAAAAAAAGCTGGGCATAGTGGTGCATTCCTGTAATCCCAGCTACTTGGGAGGGTGATGCAGAAGGATCAACTGAGCCCAGGAGGTCGAGGCCTATGATTGCACCACTGCATTCTAGTCTGGGCCATAGAGTGAGACCTCAACCCCCAAAAAAATACACACACACACTATATATATGTATATGTATATGTATATATATATTTATATAGTAGATCATTTACTATATACATATGTATATAGTAAATGATTTACAAATAGAACAAGTTTTAATTAGATGAATTTCTAGAAATGAATCAGCCTAAAGTCTCTACACAAGTAGGAAACATCAGAATTAACTGAAAGTTTACATGAGAACCCAAGAAAACAATAAAATTATCTTTAAAATTGTTCTCATGCAAAATCAAAGCCTATGACCTTTATGAAAAGGTTTGCATTTCATTACTTACCAACTGGCAGCCTTCTAGGGAGTTGACTAGCTGAGCATTTTGACAGGAGAGGATTGAACCAGCCAAATTCAGCATTACACACACTGCAGAAAGCAGCATGAAAAAGGTTATCTGGAAACAAACCAAACAAAAAATTGATTATTCACTTGGAGAGGCTTGAAGAAAAAATGATTTGGCTTTACAACAGCTTTCAGTTGATCAAACAATTACATGAATAACATGCATGTGCTTTAAAATAAAGTGTTTGTTTCTCAAAATTCCAAGTTCATATGACCATAAACAGAAAAGGTAAAATCTGTGAAAAGCCAGAGCAAGCAACCATAATTTTATTTGAAATCTACTATGATAAAATATTTAAGAAGCTAAACTTGAAAAGACTATGCATTACATACTCTCAATATAACAAGTTATAAATTATTTAGAAAGTCCAGTGAAAGGACTGTGTTTAGTATAAGCCTTTACATTTTCTCCTTTTAATTTTTATTATGGAAGATTTCACACACATGCAAAACCAGAGAAAATAGTATAATTAAGCCCCATGTTCTCATCACCCCACCTCAATAATTAATCCACTTACGGCCAACAGTGTTCCATTTATAGCCCCTCCCCACCGGATTGCTTTTGTAGCAAATACCAGACATCATATACTTTTATCCTTAAATACTTCAGTGTATAGTTCTAAAGTAATGGAAACATCACCAAAATACTGCTGTCACATATAATTAAAATTGCATTAATAGCATTAAATATTTAGAGGTTAACATTTCCCAACTGTCTCAATTTTTTTAATACTTTGAACCAGGCCACACAGGATATAAAGAAGGTCAGTATAGTACAACTGGTTGTTTTGCATCTTAGATAGCTTTTGGTCTATGGGTTTCCTTCCCACATTGTATGTTTCTTTTCCTTGTAATTTATTGGAGAAACCAGTCCTACAGAACTTGAGAGAGTTGCCTACAGCCTACTCTTCCTGATTGTAGCCTTCTATTGTTAAATGTTTCTCTAGGCTCTATATTCCTTGTAACTTGGTAGTTAGATCCAGAAGTTTGACCAAATTCAGGCTAATAAAAGGTAAACATTATCTCTTTTTGTGATGTTAGCAATCATTTTTGATGATTGCTCATATCTATTAATTTATTATGGCTTCCAAAAGAATGCTAGTCTAACTATCATTTCCTTTGTTTATTAACAGGAATACATATATAGAGACTTTCCCTCATCAAATATTTTGTTTTCCTGAGGTATAGTTCAAACAGCAAAAGTAGACTTTTTTTGCTCATTTTCCAGATTTTAAAATAATTAGTTGATATGGTGCTGGATTTGCAAAATAAACTCAAGGAGGGCTATATGGTTAACTAAAACTCTTGCTGAATTTATGTAAATAAACAGGCTAAATCTAGTGAAACAGACTTTTTGTGATCAAGAATAATCTTTAAGGTTAATATGTTCAAGAGAGGGGAGACTGTCAGGAAAACTTGTTACAGACCTTGAAATGAGCCAAACAAAATATTAGATATCCTGTCTAGTGTACCCTTCAGGGTTTTTTCGGGTTTTGTGTCGTTCATTGTCTTTATGCTACTGATCTCATAAAGACAGAGAATACAATAATAACCACAGTCTGGGAAGGGTGTGAGGGGGAAATGAAGAGAGGATGGTGAATGGGTACAAACCCATACAATTAAATAGAAAAGTAAGTTCTAATGTTCAATAGTACAGTGGAATAATTATAGTTAGAAACAATATATTATATATTTCAAAGTAGTGAGAAGCCAGGACTTGACATGTTACCAATATATAGAAATGATAAATACTCAAGGTGATGGATACCCCAAATACCCTGACTTGATAAGATGCTTGACAATATAAATGTAAATACATTTTGTCTGGTGGAATGTAATTGATTGCAGCTCCATAGATATTTACCATTTTTACATCTCTTTATAAATTTATTCCAGCATTCCTGATTGCCTACATGTGTGCAATGTTTGAATTCTCCTTTGCACTGCTTGTAATATCTTACTGGTTCCCTCATTAAATAATGAATTAAATATAATCTATGACACATATTTATTAAAATAAAAGTTGGTTTCCTAGCATATTCCAAAGTTAACTAATGAGATATTGTTTTGCTTGTCTGTCTGGCATGTGTGTGTGTGTTTAATGAACTTAAACACATTTGATATGTGTCAATCATTGGTGTCATTAGCCAGAGAGAGTCCACTCAAGTTGACACTTGGGTCCTTTCAACACAACTCTAAGAGACTATGATAGCTTTCTTGCTTTCTGGTATGACACGGTGCTCCAGGGTGATCTTACACATTTTCTGCCCAAGATCTGGAAACAGCCACTTCTGCAGTAAGCCCAGGTTCCTTTCCATGAGAATGGTATTTAGATACCACAATGTTTGTACTAGAGATGCGCTTCATGACTTGAGGGTCACGGTTTCCATCTTTTCAGTTGTTAGACATATCGAGAGTTCACAATGAAGTTTCTGATTTAAATTCAGAACTACCAGGTTTTTACTTAACCACATCAGTATTACATCTGTACCTCTTTTTTCCATGCCATAAGCTTTATTTCTCAATATAGTCATCTGTTGGATTTACTTTCACAATACCCACACAACAGTCACAAAATAACAATACCAGTACAACTACCAAAAACATGACCATAGAAAAGTCTAAGATTTATTTTTTTTATCTTAAGAGTACATTATATCAAAAATAGTCCAATTTTGGTGTTTTAACTCCACACGGTTACTTTACATTTGATTATGCTACCAATTAGGAACTCTAGTTCATTCGTTTTATTTCACTTTTTATTACTTAGGAATTGTTTCTAAAATTGAATTTCATTTATAATTATATAAAATGATTCCAAAGTCATGTTCACAAAAGAAGTTCAAAGTAGGTCTAGACTTTATTCTGTTTCTTCCACTCTATTCCTCCCTTCTCTTATTAATAGGTAAGCATTCATGTTTTTGTTTTTGTTTTTGAGTTGAAGTCTCACTCTGTCGCCCAAGCTGGAGTGCAGTGGCACGCTCACGGCCACCCCAGCATCGACCTGCTGGGCTCCGGTGATCCTTCCGCCTCAGTCTTGCCAAGTTGCCTGGGCTGGTCTCGAACCTGTGGGCCCAGGCAATCCACTTGCCTTAGCCTCCCAAACTGCTGGGAATACAGGCTGAGCCACCGAGCCCAGCCTCATTCACGTTTTAATTTTATACTTCATCTTTCCATCATTTGATTTTTAGTAAAAGCAAATAAATTGTAGCATATTTCTTCACCTACCTTTTTGCATTTAATATGGTGAAGATCACTCAATACACACACACAGAAATAACTCTTATTCTCTTTTGCAACTGTCAAATACTTCATTGCACAGATGTACCACAGTTTATTAAATTGGGTCCCTACTGATGGACATTTAGGTTATTTTTAGTCCTTTGCTATTTATTAAAAATGGTACTGCAATAAACCGCCTTGTTCATACATCTTTTTATATGTTTGCTATTATGGCTTTGGGATACATTCTTAGAAGTGGGATTGCTGGATTAAAGAATAAGTGCATATTTAATGTTGCTAGACTTTACCAAATTCCCCACTAAAGCAGTGGTAATCATTTTATTTCCACTATCAATGTATGAGAGTGGTACAGTCTTAATTTTTCTGTTAATGCCTATAAAAATATTTTGGTTGAATTAGATTTCAGAAAAATTGGTATTATCATTTTCTACCATAAATATAATTTATCACCCCCAAATGTAGCAAAATTCATTTTCCTAAAAAACGTACATGTAGGATAGAAAACAAAAAGAATATTTTGTTCATCTAGGAAATATTTCAAGTTCATAATGTTAGTAATATTTCAACAATGGTTTTAATAACTGTGGAGTCTTATAACATTCTATGGGAAAGTTTGGCTACACAGAAAGGTTCTACATTAATTTTTTGTATTAAAAATTATAACAGTACCATATATGAATAAACTAGCCTGCATGGTTTTGAAATTGAGCTCAGGATATAATTGTTGAAAACATTAAAGGAGCAAACCTACACAGACACTAATAGAAGACTATCTTGAGACACAGGAAGTGCTCAACAACATACGTGATGCTGAGAAGTCAAGGGTAGGAGACAATAACATCTTTTTACATTTTTTTTTAAAATTATGGCAAAACATACGTAATGAAAAATTAATTATTTTTCTTTCTTTCTTTCTTTCTTTTTTTAGTTGAAGTCGCATTCTGTCGCCCAGGCTGGGGTGGAGTGCATTGGCACACTCACGGCCATCGGAGCGTCGACCTGCAGGGCTCCAGTGATCCTTCCGCCTCAGCCTTCCAAGTAGCCAGAACTGCAGGTGCATGCCCTGATTTTTTATTTATTGTAGAAACGAGGTCTCACCACGATGACCAAGCTGGTCTTGAACCCACAGGCTCAGGCAATCCACTAGCCTCGGCCTCCCAAAGTGATGGGATTACGGGCTGAGCCACAGAGTCTGGCCAAAACATTTATTATTTTTTTCTAATTCCCTTTTTAAACTGTGATAAAATGTATATAGCATGAAGTTTACCATTATAACCATTTTTCGTAGTGCAGTTTAATGGCATTAAGTACATTCACATTGTTGTGGAGCCATTCTCACCATCCAGCTCTAGAAACTTTTTCATCTTCTCTAACCAAAGCTCCACACCCATTAAACAATAACTCCTCATTCCTCTCCCTTCCCAGGACTTGTAAATCACCACCATTCTACTTTCTATCTCTGAATTTGACTATTCTATATTATATAAAGGGAGTCATACAGTACTTGTCCTTTTGTGTCTGGCTTATTTCACTCGGTGTAATGTCATCAGTGTTCATTCATGTTGTAGCATGTGTCAGAATTTACTTTCTTTCTTAAGGCTGAATAGTATTATAGTTCCAGAAATTGGTCCTACCAATGAAACAACTTTTATGAGTGGGCAAGAAGTGTTTGACTCAACTATTATTCATGACTCTGGATTCTAGTTGAATCCTTGCAGAGTCAAGGATAGGAGAGTTTGATGAAGAAAGAGTCTGACATTCAAGGAAGTCTCTATTAGGTCACTGGCCAACCATGAAGATAATGGAACAGAAACTTTAGTGATAACACACAATAAGAAATAAAGTCTTTTCAAACATAGTTTGTAAAAATCACTAAACAAATGGACAGTTACAGTCCTCAAAGAGCCATAGCAGGAGTCACTGAGGAGGGTGGACAGTCTGATTTCCAGAACTACTACATTATGATATCCAGTTCTCAACAAAAAAAAATCACAAAATATACAAGTAAATAGAAAAATATAACCTATTCACAGGGGGAAAAATGGACAGAAACCATCCCCAATAAAGCCCAATGGACGTACAAGAAAAAAGCTTTAAATAAACTTTCTTAAATATGCTCAAAGTGCTGATGGAAATCATGGACAGAGAACTAGAGGAAGTCAGGAGAAGGACATATAAGAAAGTAGGAAATATCAATAAAGAGAAAAAATTAAAAAATAAACAAATTCTGTAGGTGAAAAGTATATTCGCAAGCGGTAATAAGACACAATAGGAGTTCAATCACAGATTTAAGCTGGTAGAAGAATCAGAAACTTGAAGACAGGGCAACTGAAATTATACAGTCTAAGGAACCAAAAGAATAAAGAATAATGGAAAATGAACAGCTCCTAAGAGCCCTATGGGAAACCATCAGGCATGACATCATATGTGTTTATGGGAGTCCCAGAATGAGTAGAGAAAGAGGCAGAAAAAAAAACTGAAGAAATAACAGCTCCCAAATCCCCAAATCTGATAAAAATCATGAATCTTCACATCCAAGATGCCCAAGGAACTTCAAGCAGGAGAAACTCAAAGAAACTTATAACTAGATACCTTATAGTCTAACCATCAAGAGCCAAAGACATGAAGAAAAATTTGAAAACAGCAAGAGACAGAATTCCTTACATATAAGGAATACTCAATAAAACTAAAAGCTAAATGCTTATCAGAAACCATGGAGGCTAGAGAGAGAGTGGAATGATATATTTTAAGTGACAAAACAAACTAAAACTGTCAATCAGGAACTCTATATTGTACAAAACCATCCTTCAAAAATTAAGGCAAAACTAAGACATTCCCAGATAAAGAAGAGCTGAGGGAGCTTATAACTAGGAGATCTGCCCAACAAGAAATACTCAAGGGAGCTATTTAGGCTGTGATGAAAGAACACTATACAATAATTTAAAGTCTTATAAAGAAATAAAGATTTTTGGTAAAGAAAACTACACAGGTAAATATAAAAGGGAGAATTATTGTGTTTTTGCCATATAAATCCTCTTTTAGTTTCTTATATGGTTTACAAGGCAAATGCATTAAAATATAAATGTATGTAAATATTTTAATACTTTAATTAAATATGTTTAAATGTAGTATGTGGCAGTAACAACACAAAGGGAACATGGAAGAGAACAGAAGCAGACTTACTAACGCTAGTTAGTACAAATTCAAACTATATTGTTGGAAGTCTGGAATGTTAACTCTAATATACATGGTAAATACGAATAAAATAAATAAAAACTATATAGAAATGGAAAGAAGGAGAAATAAAAATGGTACATTAGCAAAAAGTCAACCAGACAAAAAGAATTATTGGAATAATTGAGAAACACAAAAATGTAAAACCTAGGAAATAACGAAATGGTAGAACTTCATTAACAGTTATCTCTTAAGATATAAATGGTTTAATCACTCTATTTAAAGTCGGAAATTGACCGAATACATTTTTTAAAAAATGATTCAACTACATGCTATTCACAAGAGACTAACTTTAGACCCAAAGACACAAAGTTTAAGGTAATAGAACAAATTTTAGATCTTTTACGAATTGCCCCACTGTTTTCTACAGAGGTTGTACTAGTTTACATTCCCACCAACAGTGTAGAAGCATTCCTTTTTCCCCGAATCCTCCCCAGCATCTGTTGTTTTTTGAGTTATTGATGATGGCCATCCAGACTGGAGTTAAGTGGTTTTAATTTGCATTTCTTGATGATTAGTGAGGCTGAGCATTTTTTCATGTATCTGTTGCCTGCTCATATGTCTTCTTCTGAGAAGTGTCTATTCATATATTTTTCTTTTGCTCACTTTGTAATGGGGTTGTTTGTTTTTTTATTTTTGGCACATTTGAGTTCCTTGTAGATTCTAGATATTAGGCCTTTGCCAGATATACAATTGGCAAATAATTTTTCCCAGTTTGTGGGCTCTCTTGATGGTTTCTTTTGTTTTGCAGAAGCTTTCAGTTTGATGAGGTCCCACTTGTCTAACTTATCTCTTCTGGCATGGGCATTTGGATGGAATATTATGCATCCATAAAGAAGGACAAAATTATGAACTTCGTAGCAACTTGGATGGAACTCAGTGATTTACCACAGAAATAAAGAACTGAGTACCACAAGTTCTCACTCCTAAGGAGACCCTGAACAATTATCACAATACTATAAGAAAGGGATTGGCAATAGTGGGAAATGGCCAGGGGAGGGAAGGAGGGCACACTTTATCAATAAAGGTACCTGATCTCAAACCAGGTATAGTGGGGACCAAAGTGAAGCATGCATTTTACCTGTACAATGACCATTTGTATAGCTAATCCTGAATTGTACTCCACAGAAAAAGACATTTCACAAAAATAGTAGTCAAAGAACAGCTGATATGGCTATACTGATATTTTTGACTTAGATACTAAGTCAAAAATTATTACAAGCAACCAAAAAAGAGGACATAAAATATCGAGTCCATTAATCAAGAAGATATAACAATTATAGATATGCCCCAAAACTATAGAGCCCCAAAATACATAAAGCAAGCACTCACAAAATTGAAGAGAGGAAAAGATCATTCTACAGCAACATATATAGACTTCAATAATCCACTTTCAATAATAGGGGAAAAAGCATCTGAGTAGAATATCAACAAGGAAACAGGACTTGTACAACACTATAAACCAACTCTTTCTAACAACTTTGGCAGAATACACACTCTGTCAAGTGCAAATGGATCATTATCCAGAATAGACCATAGACCACATGTTAGAACATAAAACAATTCTCAATTTTAATTCTCAAGTTTAAAAGACTGATCATACAAAGTAACTTTTCTGACCAAAATAAATGAACCCAAATGGATTAGAAATTAAAAACAGAAGGAGAACTGAAAATTGAGTAAATAAATGGACATTAATCATCACATTCCTAAACAACCAATGGGTTGAAGAATAAATCACTCAGGAAATTAGAAAACACATTGAGACAAGTGAAAATGAAAACACAACACCAAAACTTATGGGATCCAGGAAAAGCAATGTGTGGAGTGAAATTTCCAGCTTCAACACCAGCATTAAAAAAGAAGGAAGATTGCAACAAAAATGTAATGTGACAACATAGAAACTAAAAAAATAAGAGTAAATGAAAACTAAAGCCAGCAGAAGGAGAAAAATAACAGAGATGATAACAGGTAAATATATGGTTAAAAAAAAAAAAAACAGAGACAATCAACAAAACCAAAATGTGGTTACTGGAAAATATCAACAAAATTGACAAAACTTTTTAACTAGTCTAAGAGAAAAAGAGGAGAAGACACAAATAACTTAAATCAGAAACCAGGGGACATTAATACCAACCTTACGGAAATTAAAAAGGACTCTAAAAGAATATTGTGAACAACTTTACACCAACAAATCAGATAATCTTGATGGAATGGGCCAATCCTGAGAAACTGCAGATTCCTTCCTTGACCAAACACTAGCCAGGCTTCCCTGAACTCTCCTTTCAAATAGGCTGCAACCTTGGCCTATAAATACATGAAAAAAATACTAACAGTTTCTGACAGCTCAAGGCCACATCCCTAGGATGACCCTAGTCCCCCTTTAAAGTGCCTGCCTGAGAAAACTCAAGGCTGCCAAAGGGTTTTCCTATTTGTTCCAGCCAACATCTGAAGATACACCCTGTGCCCCAACCTCTACGCGAGGGTATCAGCCTCACTTTGACAGGCACTTTAACAAACCCAGGGTTTCACATGAACCAACCCCTAGTTCCTACTTTGTGTAAATTTTCACCTCCCTGACTCTATTAACCAACCCCTGCCGTGGCCTGTGCGGCTGCCTTGAGGGTCCTAAGAGAAAGCGGAGAGAGATTATGAAAGACAGACACAAAGACATAAAAAAAAGCTGGGGCCAGGTGGGACACTTTCTTCTGATGGAGGAGAAGTGGCCCCAAACTAGCTCAGCATGTTTCTTTTACATTCAAGCACAAAGGAACTTGGAAGGGATTCAAGGTCTGTGAGGAAGCCATAATGGAATTATGTCGCTACCTAAAAGGCGAGCGGTTCCACAGTTACCTTGTAGCTGAGGCTTTATCTGTACTGTGTGCACCCAGATGTGTGAGCCTGTGAAACACCGTTTCATGTAGCAGGCTGCATCCCTCACCTTTGGCTAGAATGTAGAGCTACGAAGCGAGACTTTGCCTTTGATCTTGGGGCCATTAAGCGAGACCTTGCCTTCACTTGGGGCCTTTACTCAAGGCCTGCTACAGTGACAGTGCTCGTCTGCTCCCCACATGACATCTGCTCCCGACAAACCCCCACCCCAACTTACCCTCCCTCCCACTTCCTCATTCTTCCTTTAAAATGCCCAGTCACTTGTGTACAAATCAAAATTGAGATCAGCTCATGCTGGACTCTTTTCCCTATTGCAACAGAATATCACTGATTAAAATCTGTCCTAACCACTTTAATTGGTGTCCAGCTTTATCTTTGACAGAAAGGCACAAATTAACAAGAGTGAAAGTGACTCAAGAAGAAATAGAATCTCTCAATACCGCTATAACAAATAAATAAAATGAATCAGGATCAAAAGCGTCCCCCTAAAGAAAAAGGCCTATCTGGAGTCTCGGGCGAATTCTTCCAAACATATAAAGAATCAACACCAATCATAACTCAATCTATGAGGCCAAAATTGCCCTGATACCAAAGACAGATAGACACTACAAGTAAATTACAGACCAATATCACTTATGAATATACACAGAAAATCCTCAGTAAATTTCAAATGATTGAAATCATACAAAGCATTTACTCTGACCAAAATGGGGTAAAGCTAAAAATCAATAACAGAAGGAAAACGGAAAAAAACAAAAGAAAATTGGATTATATGCCATGACCAAGTGGGATCTATTCTGAGGCAGGATGGGGCAAATGTATGATTGAGTGAATGAACACAGAGACACATGCAGCAGTTGGCCTCACCTGGGCTGACTGAATGTTTCCCACTAACCCAGCGACAGGATGGGGGTTGATAGCAGAGGTATTTCCTTTTGAAAGGCAAGTTGCAACTTCAAAGGACCGGCCCAGCGCCAGGCAGGTTTTATTTAAGAACGGCCAAATGGCCCAAAGACTGGCCATTCAATGGAAATGCAAAAGAGTAACTAATTCACAGACTTATCCAAACCCCTCTTCTGAGTTGCCGGTTTTTCAACCAGGCATTTCTCAAGAAACCATTTGTTCTTTGAAAAATCTGACTTTGCTGAATACAACCTTGCAAGATTCTAAAGGAAATATGTAATCACTCAACACGGATCCCTCCCTCACCTAAACAAGGGTATAAGACCCCAGTTCTCTAGTTCTGGGGCCCTCGACTTGAACGTATTAGACCCTCGGGCCCGCTGGGATGGCCAGCGTAATAAAATGCCACTTCCTATAACAGACTCGGTGTCACAATCTCTCTGTTTTTCCTGCAACAACATGAGGGACATGCAGTCTAGCAGCTTTTTGGCTGACCAGAGACCAGAAGGCCAAGGTCCAAGCCCAACTCATTTGGCTGGTGAAGACGCAAAAAGCCGCTTTTGGACTTAGCCAGTTTATTATTTAGATAGACAACAACAGCGTAATCCACAGGTGCCAGCTCCTCGCCATTCCTGTTCCACACATCAAGAAGGAGACTCCCACCGACAGATGACTGCGCAGGGAGAGCCCTGCTGCTGAGGAACCCGGTGTAGGCTACACCTATGCGGTTCTGGTGGGCAGTGTGCCCTGAGTCCTCCTGACACAGAAGGGTCTTTCTGCCTTGTTCTACACTAATCTACTTTACACCTCCCTGTGACGGAACACCCACAGCTCAAGCATCCCAGTTTCTCGCTGCTGAGCATGTCTTGCCATATCAAGTGCAAGTCAGTGACACAGAACTGAGGTTGTGGGAGCCACGACTTCCCACCCAAGCTGGTTTGCTTGAGGGTGAACTAAATGTGTATCTAACATCCGTGGTGGGCAAATGCTGTGCAAACAGGATGGGCACAGACCAGCAAGAGATGCTGTCCCTCGCAGCTTTCTTTTCTGCCCACCTAATTTTTTTGGTTTGTTTTCTAAAAAACACTTTGCAACCTCTGGTTTTATTTCTCATTTCTCTGCTTATACAAACCTTTGAATTCAAGAGCCACTTGAATTGACGAGGCCTTCCTTAAAAAAAAATCCAGCCTGCAGTGATAATTGATTTCTCCCACTGAGGTTCCTCATATTTTACTCTTGATTGACCCTCATTGCTTGTGTTCCACCCTCCCATGCTGATAATTTTGCTTGGAGTTTCCTGCAGCACATAGAGTGGCTAACAGTCGCCTTAGAGCATCATGATCCTGCTGTGATTCAATCAATAGGAAGGGAGTAGAGACACACAGTTTTACTCTTCTTCAAGTTTCACGAAGTTGATAAAATGAGCTGTGACTTTTGACTGTATTTAATGTTCTTGCATTTGTGAAGACGAGTTTTAAGACCCTTTCCCCTTTCATATACAGACTTGGGTTTAGGCCTCTTTGGACCATGCTATTTGCAGCAAATAAATTCGAGAAGATCAACTCTGCTTTGAAGTCTCTAGTGTGACTTCTCAGAGACTGTCTCCTTTTCAGCTAAAAGGAAGGGTGTTAGATAAAATCTCAGTATCTTTTCTTTTTCCTGAATAGTGTCTTGCATCTATATTCAGTTGACATCTTTATTTCCCTCAATGAAAAAAGAGGAACACACTGACAGTTTTCTCTTTTTTTTCTTCCTTCCTTCCTTCCTCCCTTCCTCCCTCCAGGACAGTGTGCAAGCATCTTGCAGAGTGTCTTGTGTCTCTCTACTCCCTCCCCTCTTTCTTTCTCTTTCTTTCTTTCTTTCTTTTTTCTCTCTTTCTTTCTTTCATCTTTCTTTGTTTCTTTCAGTGATGGGTACAGACAAAGTCTTGCTCTTTTGCCCAGTCTGGAGTACAATGGCACAATCACTGCTCACTGCAGCCTCCAGCTCCTGGTCTCAAGCAATCCTCCTGCATCAGCCTCTTGAGTAGCTAGGACTATAGGTGGATGCCACTTCACCCAGTTAATTTAAAATTTTTTTAGAGATGACGTCTCGCTATGCTGCCCAGGCTGGTCCTTAACTCCTGTCTTAAAGTGACCCTCCTGCCTCAGGCTCCCAAAGTGCCAGAATTAAGATAGTGTTGTTTACTCACAGATCCCAATATGAGGGGCCATGCCACACCACAGGGGTGGGGGCATGCAGAAAGCACCAGGCTCCCTCAGGAGGCAGAGGGAGAGGGGACATGTGAGCAGGAGCCTTTATTGTGGCTTCCTAGGAAAGCACAGGCACGATGAGGTGAGCAGGTTTCACATGGGCTGGTTGGAATAATTTCAGGCTGTCCCTAGGTGTCTAGGACTGGTGCTGATGTGATAGGGGCAGGGGAACGTGACCCAGATATGAGCCCAACAGCAGTGGGGGTGTGGGCTCATGACAGGCTATTGTGTACATGACAGGCACACTCTCATGAAGTGTTTGCCTTCTCCAGGAGCCAGTCTTTAGAGGGCAGTCCTTTCAGGGTCAGCAAGGTGCCAAGATGTCAACAGCAACAAAAATATCGAATAAAAAGACATGACTAATACAATGGCTCAGAATGTGGCAAGTAAGGATGCAAACAAACTCAAGTCTCCTTTTGCATCTGACTGGACCCCCACCCTCCTGCTTCCCATCATCAACCTGTGTGCTTCCTTACAGTACTCACTGCTAGTTGTTTCCTTGGCTTGTTTCCCTGCTTATTGTCTGTTCAGCTTACTGTTTTGTCAGCTCCATGAAGGTACGATGCCTGTCTGTCTGGTTTACTGCTCTGGGCCTAATTGCTGACAGAGTGCCCGGCACACAGTGTTGAACAAATGGGTGTCACAAAAGTGCTGGATCGTTCTGTGTTTATGAGTGATGAAAGTGTACTCATGTGGCAGAGAGGGGCTAAAAACAGTTAAAATTATTCCTTTTAAAGATCGACCCACAGGCTCCAAACCTGGTAGACATGAGGCTTGAGAAAACTAAATAGCCACAAGGTGCTTTCCTGGAAATGCAAGATAGCAACCAACTCACAACCTTAACCCAAATCCTCTCTTTGTGAAGTTATCAGTTTACAACCCCTGCTTGTTATGCATATCCTGGAGACCATTTGTTCTTTGAAAATCTGGTTTTGCTAAATACAACCTTGCAAATTCCAAAGAAGAATGTATAGCCATACAACCCGACCCCTTCCCTTACCTAAACTAACAGATAAAACCCCTCTCCTCTCTCTCCGGGGTGCTCAGTCTTGGAGCATTAACCCTCTGAGTCGCCCCGATGCTAATAAACTGCTATTTCCTAAGATAACCTCGGTGTCACAGCCTCTCTGTTTTCCCGCAACATTTCTCACACACATACCACTGCTCCTGTAGGTGTTAGTATGTGGACACTTGTGGGGTTTGGGGGTATGGATGTGTTTCATGTGGAGCAGGTTCTGGCCTTCGATCTAAGCCACCCAAGTCCACCACTAAGTTCCAATCAAGACTGCATGCTGGCTGAGGACTAGCTGGACCCTACAGAAATTTATTTGCATAGGGGTCTTAGGAGCCCCTGGGAGAGGACTTACCTTCTGAGACCAGCAGAGAAAACTGAGAAGTACCAAACATTTTAGAGGCTAGAAGGAGAAGCATTTTGCATGTGTAATGCTGTATTTCACTTAAATAGGTCTTGGCCCTGTCCCTGACAGATTTACAACTTGGCATTTATGTGACAGAAGTCTGTTTTTAAAGATGGAAAAATCTGTTTTTATTGAAAGCTCTATAATATTTTAGCTTGCTGTAGCAATAAGAGTCTAGCTAAAAAGTCAAAACCATACCAAGTGCATCAAATAGGAATAATTTGGCTTGAATGACCACTTACAAGGGACTAAAAATGCAGGTGATGAGTCAACCCTGAGACTGGAAACTGCAGGAAGTTGTTGCTGCTTCTAGGTGAAGTGGCATGCAGCAGGAACTGGGGCTGTGCACTTGAAGCTGAAACAAGGGTGGGTCTGCCCGGTATGGCTGGACCCACAGATGAAGGGCCCTTCTGGAAGAAGATGGAGCCTTGGTGAAGGGACCATCATTACTCCAGGCATCTCCTGAAGCAGAGAGAGGGAGAAATAGCTTGCCTTCTGCCTCTCTCCCTCCTTCCCATCTTTGAGCAGGGACTTCCTTTGGCTGAGCTTAACCAGATACAGCTGGCAAGGAAGCCTGGAGACCAGCCTTCTATAGTTCAGAAGCAGGGATGGAAGTTCAAGGAGATAAAAGTCAGCAAACAAATCACAAGCCCAGAGAAGGGCAGTGCAGGCTTAGTGTTCCCAAGGAGATCATGACAAAACTAAAGGGTAGTATCAACCTTACCAATACCCTTGCACACAGCCTTGGCCCTTTGGAAGGGCTTGGCATGTCAGTCAGTGTCACTGGCATAGGTGGATGTATAGGAGGAACAGAGGCAGTATCTGTCAGAGAAAACAGTAGGCTGGGCTCAGTGGCTCAACCTGTCATCCCAGCACTTTGGGAGGCCGAGGCTAGTGGATTGCCTGAGCCCGTGGGTTCGAGACCAGCCTGGGCAACTTGGCGAGACCTTGTCTCTACAATAAATAAAAAATTAGCTGGATGTGGTAGTGTGCACCTATAGTTCCAGCTGCTTGGAAGGCAGAGGTGGATGGATGGCCTGAGCCCAACTGGTCAAAACTGGTATGGCCGTGAGTGTACCACTGCACTCCAGCCTGGGCAATGGAGTGAGACTCCAATTCAAAAAAAAAAAAGAAAACATTAGAAGTGGCAGGACTATATGTGGCAGAAAGTCATGATCTCTTTCATGCAGTTAACAAAGTAGCAGAAAGATAAAGAAATGGCAGTTATCACTTAGTAACATATAGAAATTAAGAACAGGTAACATTTATATTGTGAAGAGTACAACAGGCAGGACAACAGTAATAGTGTCTGCTGCCCAGGTGACATTTATTAAGTATTAATCTTGGTATGGCACAGGTACATGCTCTGTCTGCACATTAAATTTTTTATTTTAACGATGTACAATTCAGATTGCCTGCACATTTTAATTAAATCCTCAGAACAAAACCACACGCTTAGATGTGGGCAACTGAGACCCCGCCCCTTAGAGTGTATCTCCTCAGTTTTCTGGGCTCCCCTTTGGCGGCGGGGATGGCTGACACCAGCAATGTCATTTGGCCAGGGGTTTCAGTCTGGTCCGGAGCCCACAGGGGTTCCTATCCCTGTTTCTCCCATCCAAGGTTTTTTCTAACATGCTTCCTGGCAGGCCAGGCCAACCAGAGGCCCCAAAGGACTCCAGGGACTGAGCTTACAAGTGGAGTCATCCTGTGTCCTGTGGCTGGATGCTGGTTCTGGGAGGACAGGAGAAGAAGCAGATAATTTCCATGGCCAGCACATTATCATGATTATTTTGCATGATTACATGGAATTTGACTGCCACAGTGGTTCTAAAATGCTTGTTGTGGGGGACTCAAATTGTTTGAGTAGATGTGGTCTTCCAAAAACATTTTTTCCCCAGGGCTACACACCTTATGGTCAGTCACACAATTTATGTTCCCATTTTAGATAAGGAGAAGACCAACATTCTAGATTAAGAATTAAGGATTTCTGATCCAAGATTAGACAAACAGTAAGAATGGAAAGCCCATAGGCATTTTGATTTTAGCCCCTGAGTTGATGAATCTATTTGAAGGCGCAAAACATGCCCTGAGGATTCTTAAAATAACTTAAAGACATTAGAAAAGGTGACAGATCTAAAAGTCTTACCATAGTGAATGCGTGAGTGGGATGGGGGCAGTCACTGAGCTGACTGTTTACACTCAGACTGAGGTGATCTCCTGACAGCCTTCACAACCAGCTAGCTAGTCAGGTAATGTACTTCTCCAACACTTAAATGAATAGGAGACTGGAGGAAAACATAGAAAACTAAAGGAGAGCAGCTCTGTTAATCCCAACATAAAACCTTCACTTCTCAACGTCCCTCTAGGAGGAAGATTCTGAAGGTTCTGCCTTCCACTTTCATCCCGGGGCAAGGGCTTGTGTGAGAGGGACTTGAGAATTCTGCTAGAGGACTGTAATTTAGGGCTTGGTTTCTCGTGGGAACTTGAGGGAAAGCGGAAAACCCTCCAAACTGTTTAGTGAGAAAACATGACCTTTATGCCATTCTTTGGTGGAGTGAGTCAAGTGGCTGTGGCTGGAGTACAGGTCTTCTGTGGGTGTATAAAAACATATGTGAGTGCAAAAGCAGCTGTCGCCCCTGTGTGGCAAGTGAAACCACTGGCTTGGTGGATTTGCTGGGTTTTCTGGTTGAATTTTAAACTTCTGGAAAAGATCAGACACCTACCATGAAGCTGGTAACAGTCTTCCTGCTGGTGACCATCAGCATTTGTAGTTACTCTGGTGAGTAGCCTGGAACATATGCTATTTCTCTCTCTCTCTCTCTTTCTCTCTCTTTAAATAAGGACACAACTAATGAGCCTAGACTCATGGACAGTGGAATATGGTGGTAGGAATTTTATTTTTTATTTTATTTTTAAATGCCATTTTTAATTTACACATAATAATTTGACATATTTATAGGGTTGGAAAAAGTTTTAGAATCACAAAAAATGGTAATGATGGAAAGTATTTCAGTCACCACCACCCCATCCAAGCTCTAATCCAATACAAGCGCTCCCTATCCCTCATGTATCCTACACAGGAAGTTAGCCAACTCCTACAGAGGGCCAACAAAGTCCATTCACTGCTAGACATTGGCCACCATTCATTGTTCTTATTTTCCTTAGTCTTGTGTCAGAGTCTGACTTTGTAGTGTATTTCTTTTGTGCTTGTAAAAATATATGGAGTCATTCTAACTATAATCTCTAATTAGCAAGGTTGCTAGATTGGTTCTCTTGAGATGGCTACATTTATCAGAGTGGGTGGAATGGGTGGCTACAACTTGTTTGTGTAGTCTCACCCATTTATTGATAGCCAGTCTTCCATTTACTGAGTAGCTACAAGTTGTTGGGCAATGGATAAGCATCAAAAGACTCAGACATGAATCAGGCATGAATACTGTTATTGAGATAAGACTTGTGAAGAAGTTGCTGCAATGCTGCCTAGTAGAGATGCTATGAGATATACAGAGAGCTCTATGGGTGTGCTGGGGGCACAAGGTTTAATTTCCAGGTAGGGGTAGAGAAGCTGGCTTCTGGGAGGAGAATAGGGACAGATTCATCCTTTTTGAAAGGAACCACTGTGACTGTCATGATGGCCACTGTTCACTGAGAGAACAAAAGGCTTTGAGAACCCTCCCCAGGTAGATATAAAAGCTCACAGAGGAGGGATGTTCACCAACTTGTCTAAAATAAGAAGCATGGAGACTAATCATACACACACAAAAACTGCCCACACCTGCACTGGCAACATTGGCTTGCCAACCTTGCTGAATTTTTGGAGGAATTTGTAACTTTACCAGTTTTGGATATTTTGTTACTCTGTGTTACTCCAGGGAAAAGTACCTACAGGCAAAGGGGGCAGCAGAAAGGAGGGTAGAAAGAAATAAATATCCCCACTCTGGGGGAGAATTTTGGAAGAAAAACAGGTGGTAGAAGATGAAGGGGAAAAGGTGCAGACTCCATTTTTATAATTTGAAGAGGGAAATACAAAGGTTTCCAAAGAAAATGAGCAATGGCAGGCCTTAGCCAGTAGAAGGATGCTTGTCATCATGTGTGTGCTCCACGCATGTGTGAATTTATATATCTGTACATGTCTGGGTAAAAATATGCATTATACGAGTTTTTCCAGTCCCTACTCTTTTCCTTCCATTCATCTTCTATGTGAAAGTTATCTTCCTAAAACCAAAGATTTAAAACATAATTGTCCCTTACAAATTGGAAACTCTCTAATGTCCTTAGGAAAAAAAATCCCAAACTCATTGGTACAGCATCCAAGGCTTCAGAAATCTGTCCTCACTGGATTTTTTTCAGCCTCGCCCCCTTTCTCTTCCACTCCCTTGCCATAGCCCCCTGGAAATCTGCATCACAACCTCCCTGGGCAGAAGGCGCCCCATTCTGTGTGTGCCCTTTCATCCTAACAGCTCAATGCCTTTACCTTATGATCCTGACATGTTGTCTCAAGACAAGTCTCTAAACACTCTTGGGAGATTCCTGCAACACACTCTCATGTAGGCTGTCAACCTGTCCTCTGTGTTTCCACAGAGATTTGTCTATGATGTTAGCACACCACACTTCATTGTCCACCAGAGGTGTGAGGTATCTAAAGAGCATCCCAGTCTTACCTGTCTGTGTATCTGCACCAACAGGCATAGAGGTGATGCCCACCGATGTTTGCCATGTTAAGTTGAACTGGTTGGGAGCAGTTTCCTGGGCTGTGGTTGGATCCGTCCCTGACTCTGCATGGAGATTCATTATAGCATCTCTCCTTTGTCCTCAAAGCTGTGGGATGTGTAGTTCTCCGTATTCAAAGCACGCACCTAGTCAGTCAACCACGAGGATCGAGTGCTTACTCCGTGTTGGGCTCAGTCCTAGGCATGGGATACAGTAGGCATGAGTACAGTCTTTATTCCCAAGGAACCTACATTCTAATGAGAAATGAGGCAACCAAAATGGCTAATAAAGATGCACTGGTTTAGGCAATGGCAAGAAAAAAATAAATCAGGACAGAGAGTGACAGGTGGTGCTTAGACACAGGGGCCATTTCAAGCTTCTCTGAGGACATAACATTTGAAGAGAGAAGAGACCAAATAATGTAAGAAAGAAAGACGTGCTAGCTGAGGAAAGAAAGCGCCAGGAAGATGGAAGTTTTCAATGGACATAAAGATGAATGAGTTTCTGACGGGCTCAGTGGCTCAGCGTCAGATCCCGCGCTTTGGGAGGCCGAGGTGAGTGAATTGCCTGAGCCCGAGGGTTCCAGACCCACCCGAGGAACTTGGCGAGACCTCATCTCTACAGTAAATCAAAAAAATTAGCTGGGTGTGGTAGCGCCCACCTGTAGTTCCAGCTATTTGGGAGGCTGAGGCGGAAGTATAACCAGAGCCCAGCAGGTCAAGGCTGCGGTGGTGGGGAGCGTGCCACTGCACTCCAGTCTGGGCGACAGAGTGAGACTCCAACTCAAAAAAAAAAAAGATGAATGAGTCTGGCCTGGACCTGCTGATAGATGGCATGGAGGGTAGCAAAGTTATGGCCGGGCCAGATGTCCTATATCACTCGGGTTCTCCTTTCTCTACAGCCACAGGCTTCCTTATCAACAAGGTGCCCCTTCCTGTCAACAAAGTGCTACCTCTGCCTCTGGACAGTCCTCTTTCCTTCCTGGATCCGTTAAAGATGCTTCTGAAAACACTGGGCATTTCTGTGGAGCACCTCGTGGAAGGGCTGAGGAAGTGTGTGAATGAGTTGGGGCCTGAGGCTTCCGAATCTGTGAAGAAGCTGCTGGTGAGTGTACTTGGGACAATCTGCAAGGAGGGGATGCCGGGCGGGCAATCCACCCTGGATGCCCGACCCTCTTGATCTTACTCATAAACATGTATCTCCTCATCACGGATTATATTCATGGGACGTTTGCACGTCCTGGAGTCTCAAGGAAAGTGTAGTTTCCAGAGTAAATATCTGAATAACAGAGACGTGTATTCTGGTTGTAACTTTCCCATTTATCACCTTTTTGGTTTGAAATGGGATTGAACCACTCTGAGTCTTTGTTTCCCCATCAGTAACCTGGTGGAAACAGGACAGTTAAAGGGACTGTTTTTTGAAACATGCTAATTACTTGTAGGCTGCTCTGATGTTTGCTGTTATCCTTCTACCTTTCAGGAGGCCCTATCACACTTGGTGTGACATCAGGGCGAAGAGAGAGCCAAGGGAGAAGAAAAAGGAAGAGAAGCGTGTCCTCCTTGACTGAAACCCGTTCTGTCCAATTCTAGGCAAAATGCCCTAAAATACAGTGACCCATAACAAGGATGAATAAAGCAATGAATACTTTTCAGTTTGTCATATTTTTATTTCTGACGGTTCTATTCAGAAGGGTCTCACTAGATAATTTTTTCCTTGGATCATAAAGCCTGTCTTTTGTTTGTTTGTTTTTAATTTATTTATTTGTTGTAGAGATGTGGGGTACAATTCAGGGTTAGGTATACAAACATTGATCATGCAGGTACCCTTGTTGATGAGGTATGCCCCTCCCTCCCCTAGCAGTTTCCCTCAACTGCCAGTCCCACGCCCTCCTTCCCCTGATAGTTTTCTACTACTGCCAATTGCATAAAGCCTGTTTTTATTTCCTTGGATCAAAAAGCCTGTTTTTATAATGATAATTTGGCATTTTAAGTATGATATAATCAGTCCTTCCCCTCTCCACATGCTGCCCACTGCAGGTGGTGTTTCTTAGGTTCCAGGTCAGCTGATAATGGGCTGGGTTCAGCTCTGGGAGGCCCAGGCAGATAGGAGGTAGGAAAAGGGGAGAATCATTATGTGGTCTCCTCTGCTTCTCATCCTCTCAGGTGAGTCCTTATCAGGCATGACTCCTCAAGGCTCTTAGTTAGGAATTTGGGTAAAGAAAAGTGATGGTTTATTCATTGGTTCGACCTAAGAAAGAAGGACATTTCTAAGTAAGGGCTTGCAGGTAATTGGTGGATTTAAGGATTTATTGACTGGTAATTTGTCACTCCTATTTAAGGAACCCTCTAAGTTATTACCTCTAAGTTAAATATTTTTTCAACTGTACTTTATCCTAAAGCATTTCCAGACTCCTTACTTTAGTATTTTCACAATTCTAAGAAAATTTTTAAATTTAAAAAATGAAAAAGAATTTACAAAGTATCATCCAATAAGGCAAATGACTTATTAGCTTCATTTGTTTGGGGTCTGCGTCCTAGAGTGCGTGTTTTTATTACGTTTGTAGTTATTGTTGATTAAAAGATGCCAAACTCTGTAAAATATTTTAAGATGGTTTATTCTGGCTAATATGAGTGACCACACCCAGAAACACCATCCCTAGGAGGTCCCAAGTGGGGATTGTAGTTTTGTTATATACATTTTGGGAAAGGTGGAAGTTACAGAAATCATAAGTCAATATGCTGGTTTATTCATTGGTGTGACCCAAGAAAGAGGGGCATTTCTAAGTGGGGGGTTGGAGGCTATTGGTGCATTTAAAAATTTTTTAACTGATAATTTGTAGTTCCAATCCAAGGAGTTTTCAAAATCAGTAGAGGATAAGGTGCCCAGAGTCTGGGAGTTCATCTATCCAAGGAATTCTGGAAATCAATAGAGGACAAGGTGCCTGAAGTCTAGGAGTTCCCAAAAGATGACTTTGCAGGATCATAAAATATTTTGATTTCCTTCTTTATCTGTTGTATGATGTCATGCCAGAGTCAAGTTGGAAAACAAACTTTAGTACCTATGGCAATTTGGTAATAAAACCCCATCAGGTGAGTCTATCAACTGTATCTCCCCAAACTTCTTAGTTAGAAAGGTGGATAAGGAAAAAAGTCAGAGTACAGTCCTCATTATATTATGGGCCACTCTGTAGGTTTAACCGAGTGAGGTCTTCACTATACCATCCTTAGGCAAATGGGTCATGAGCTCTCTTTTCTTTACCCCACTCTATCCTCTACAAATCTGACAGAATTATCTTTCCAAGACATAATTCTGGTTATATCACAGTCACTTATTGAAGAGATTTCAAGCTCCTGAGCATGGCATGAAAGCCCTTCATGATCTAGTTTTGTTTGCATGTCTAGTCTCACCTATATTTCTTCTTCACATGTTCTGCCCCAGCCATACCAAACATAACTAAATTCATTTCCCGCCAACAGTCTTACATCCTAATGAAAACTTGAGTTTCTGCCCACCTTGATGCTGGCTGACATCTGCCTACAGACTCAGGTCTGTGGCAGTCTTGGGACTGTTTGCCCACAGACCTGATCCCCGCCCTTCCCCTGCTCTGCTCTGCTGAGGGAGGAGAGGACCTGCAATGCTGGTCACTGCAGGTGGTGTTTCTTAGGTTCCAGGACAGCTGATATTGGGCTGGGTTCTGCCCTGGGAGGCCCAAGCCAATAAGAGGTAAGAAAAGGGAAAAATCATTATATGGCTTCCTCTGCCCCTCTAATTAGGAGAAGTCTCTGGAAGTGGCTGTTCCACATCTGAGGCGCCAGGTCCTCCTCAATGGCTCTGCATTTGGCTCCAGCTTTTGCCAGGTGACTCTGCCTCTGGACTTCAGTTACACCTCCTCTCCCTCCCTCCAGCTGACTTTTCAGCTCTTCTGACATCTACCCCATCAATTCTTTGCATCACATTTCTTCTGTTCTAGACACTTAGTAGTTTGTTTCCAGACTAAAACAATGCTTAATGTCATTTTCATGAAGATTATCTTGATTTATTGTCATTGCTTTATCTCATTGTTTGGCAGCCAAAATCGTTGCACTTTGTGAAACTTCCTGTTTTATTTCCTCATTTTACTCACACATGTAATGACAGATTAGGTTGCCTAGCTGCAGGGATAAGTAACCCCGAGTTTCGGTGCTTTACGTGCATGACATTGGACTTACCCCTCACACTACGTGGCCATCTTGGGTTGGCTATAGCTCTGCCCCATGTTGTCTGGATTCTGTAACCAAAACTGATGGAACAGTCTTCATCTCAAGCATTTCAGATTGTCATGGCCACAGAGAGAGCGAGCTCGGTGAATCATAGGCTAATACTTTAAAGTTTCTTCTTAAAAGTGGTATATATCACTTCCACTCCTATTTCGGCGGTCAAGCAAGTCATGAGACCATGCCTGACTTCTTTAGGAAGCGGATGTACAGTTTGCCCCTAGGAAGGGAAGGTACCCAGTATGGATTAATAGGATGTAGTTTACCACATTGCACGACCACTTAAAAGCAACATCACTTGAGAGGCCTCCATTCCATTCTCCCGGAAATGTTCTCTTCCATTGAATCATGTGCTCTTGCCTCCCTCTAGTTTGCTTCTATTTGACCATTATTTTTCAGTTTCTTTAAATGGGCCTTATTATTCTGACTACTCTAGAATGCTAACACCTCCCAAAATTCTAAACCCAATTCCTCTTCTCTCTTCACTCTTTACATAAGGGTTTTATTAGGGGATCTCATGCACTATCACAGGTGCCAGTATAATCTCTGTGTTAGGGACTCCAAAATCTGTAGCATAGTCTGTATGTCTTTTTAAGGAGAAGAGAGTTAGTCATAAATAAGAAATGCCCTTTTGTAGGTTCAGCTCAGTAAATTTCCACCTGAACTCATTATCTGTCCTGGGAAACACACTCCCACATTCTGATTTCCTATCCCAGTTTATAGAACAAAGCATTTTCAAGGTTGCCTGAGTCAGAAACTTGGAAATCACCCTAAGTGCTCCCCCTCATCAGCCTTACCTTCTAATTGGTAAGCAAGACCTGCTTAATATCAACCCTGTTCACATCTATTGCAAATATTTTTCTGGATCACCACTGCTACTGCTTTTTTTTTTTTTTTTTGAGTTGGAGTCTCACTCTGTCACCCAGACTGGAGTGCAGTGGCTGCTCCCGGCCACCGCAGCCTCGACCTGCTGGGCTCCGGCGATCCTTCCACCTCAGCCTTCGGAGTAGCTGGAATTACAGGCATGCGCTACCACGCCCGGCTG